>SJYQ01004706.1:6095-21319 GCA_006410935.1 Redunca redunca | reverse complement strand
GAAAAGAATTGATTTAAGTGATAAATTTTCTATTTTCTAATTGAATTTCTGCTCACTGAAATTTTGCAAGTGGAAATCTCCTAACTTTGCTTTATAAATTAAAATATTTCCTTTTTCACAGATTACTTTTCTAATTAGACGTTTTGGAGGAAGCATCTTTACAAAATATTCTCACAGTTTCTTAAAGATGCTTTCATATGCATATCAAATTTAAAGTAACAATTTACCAGAATTGCCAATAATTGAGTCTACATTTATAAAAAACATGCAGTAAAACAACCTGCTAGATGTGCATAAATTTGTTTTATTAAATCTTATGAATATTGTGCAACCCTTCATTCCTCAAGTTGCACTGTTTGCAAGTGAGTGTTGGATCATAACAATAATAATGACACAACAATAAACACCCAGGGTCCTGTAAACATTTATACTGAGAACAGAAGCAATTTATTACCATGAACCTGACTCTTATAGTAATGGGGCTTTAATTTATCACAAATATATTCTCCAGGAGGATTAAAGGTGTAAAGAATATCATTGTTCCTTCTAGGAACTTCCTCCAAACTCTATTTTGATAAATATTATGTTGGAACGAGCATAACTGAGTTTTTGTATTATGAATTTTAAATCATTATAACTAGGCTTAAAGCCATATTTATTAATCAAAATCACTCACCTAGAGCCAGAAACCCTGGAATGCAAAGTCAAGTGGGCTTTAGGAAGTATCACTACAAACAAAGCTAGTGGAAGTGATGGAATTCCAGTTGAGCTGTTTCAAATCCTAAAAGATGATGCTGTGAAAAGTGCTGCACTCAATATGCCAGCAAATTTGGAAAACCCAGCAGTGGCCACAGGACTGGAAAAGGTCAGTTTTCATTCCAATCCCAAAGAAAGGCAATGTCAAAGAATGTTCAAACTATCATACAATTGCACTCATTTCACACATTAGCAAAAGAATGCTCAAAATTCTCCAAGACAGGCTTCAACAGTATATGGACTATGAATTTCCAAATATTCAAACGGGATTTAGAAAAGGCAGGGGAACCAGAGATCAAATTGCCAACATCCGCTGGGTCATTGAAAAACCAAGAGAATTCCAGAAAAACAGCCAGTTCTGCTTTATTGATTAAGCCAAAGCCTTTGACTGCATATATCATAACACACTGTGGAAAATTCTTCAAGAGATGGGAATACCAGACTACCTTACCTGCCTCCTGAGAATGCTGTATGAAGGTCAAGAAGAAACAGTTAGAACTAGACATGGAAAATGGACTGGTTCCAAATAGGAAAAGGAGTACGTCAAGGCTGTATATTGTCACCATGCGTATTCAACTTATATGCACAGTACATCATGCAAAAATGCCAGAATGGGTGGAAACACAAGCTGGAATCAAGATTGCCAGGAGAAATATCAATAACCTCAGATATGCAGATGACACCACCCTTATGGCAGAAAGCAAATAGGAACTGAANCTTGGAAGAAAAGTTATGACCAAGGTAGATAGCATATTCAAAAGCAGAGACATTACTCTGATGACTAAGGTCTGTCTAGTCAAGGCTATGGTTTTTCCAGTAGTCATGTATGGATGTGAGAGTTGGATGGTGAAGAAGGCTTAGTGCCAAAGAACTGATGCTTTTGAACTGTGGTGTTGGAGAAGACTCTTGAGAGTCCCTTGGACTGCAAGGAGATCCAACCAGTCCATTCGGAAGATCAGCCCTGGGATTTCTTTGGAAGGAATGATGCTAAAGCTGACACTCCAGTACTTTGGCCACCTGATGCGAAGAGTTGACTCATTGGAAAAGACTCTGATGCTGGGAGGGATTGGGGGCAGGAGGAGAAGGGGACGACCGAGGATGAGATGGCTGGATGGCATCAGTGACTCGATCGTCGCAAGTCTGAGTGAACTCCGGGAGTTGGAGATGGACAGGGAGGCCTGGCGTGCTGCGATTCATGGGGTCGCAAAGAGTCAGACACGACTGAGCGACTGAACTGAACTGACTCCTTGGAAGAAAAGCTATGGCCAACGTAGATAGCATATTAAAAACCAGCGACATTACTTTGCTGACAAAGATCTGTCTAGTCAGAGCTGTGTTTTCTTCAGTAGTCATGTGTGAATGTGAGACTTGAACTATACGGAAAGCTAAATGCCGAAGAACAGATGCTTTAGAACTGTGGTGCTGGAGAAGACTCTTGAGAGTCCCTTGGACAGCAAGGAGATCCAACCAGGCCATCCTAAAGGAAATCAGTCCTGAATATTTATTGGAAGGACTGATGCTGAAGTTACAATACTTTGGCCACCTGATGCGAAGAACTGACTCATTTGAAAAGACCCTGATTCTGGGAAAGACTGAAGGCAGGAAGAGAAGGGGATGACAGAGGATGAGATGGCTGGATGGCATCACTAATTTGATGGACATAAGTTTGAGCAATCTCCAGGAGTTGGTGATGGACAGGGAATCCTGGCGTGCTGCCATCCATCCATGGGGTGGCAAAGAGTTGGTCAAGGCTGAACAACTGAACTGAGCTGAACAATCAACACATTTTTGTCACTGAGAAATAAGGTTGTTTTTTTTTTTTAATTCCTGTAGCATAAAAATCTGTGCCTTGTGATTTGATAAACACTTGGAAAGCATTTTCTGCATTTTGCTGATTGTGGAAACATTTTTTCCTGTAAAATGTTGTCGAGATGCTTGAAGAAGTCATAGTCAGTTGGTGAGAGGGCAGGTGCATATGACAGATGAGGCAGAACTTCATAGCCCAGGAGAAGAATTGGACCATTTCTGTTGACCAGTTCTGCCTGCAGGTATTGCAGTTTTTCTCATAGATTTGTTGGGCCTACTTCTCAAATGTAATGATTATGCCATGATTCAGAAAGCCGTGGCAGATCAAACCAGCAGCAGACCATCAAACAGTGACCACAAGAACTTTTTGGTGCAAGTTTGACTTTGGATAGTGTTTTGGAGTTTTTCTTGGTCCAGCAACTGAGCTGGTCATTGCCAGTTGTCATATAAAATCCACTTTTCATTGCATGTCATAATGGGATCGAAAAATGGCTCGTTGTTGTGTCGAAAAAGAAGACAACACTTCAAAACGATGATTTTTTTAAAAAAATTTCTGATCAAAAAATGCTCACAAGGCATCCACTTATCTAGTTTTTTCACCTTTNCGAAAAAGAAGACAACACTTCAAAACGATGATTTTTTTAAAAAAATTTCTGATCAAAAAATGCTCACAAGGCATCCACTTATCTAGTTTTCAAATGCTAAACAACCATAGAATGGTTGATGTTGAGTTCTTCAGCACCTTCTTGTGTAGCCTTAAGAGGATCAACTTCGATGATGGCTCTCAATTGGTCATTGTCAACTACCTATGGCCAGCCAATGTGCTCTTCATCTTCAAGGCTCTTATCTCCTTTTGAAAAAGTTCTTGATCCACCACTGAAGCGTACATTTGTTAGCAGTTCCTGGGCCACATGCATTGATGTTTTGAGTTGTCTCCCCTGCTTTTACAACCCATTTTAAACTCAAATAAGAAAATTGCTCAAATTTGCTTTTTATCTAGCATTATTTACATATTCTAAAATAAATATAAAATAAACAACAATATGGCATTAGCAAAGAAACATAAAGCAAGAAATGCACATTAAAATGATATATAACATAACCACATTTATTAAGAATGTATTCCAATATCAAATGGCAAATTTCACCAAAGCAAAAACTGAAATTACTTTTGCACCAATCTATCAGGAAACCTTTAGACTTTCAGTAGATATAATTAAAAACTGTTTATTCTGTAACACTCTTCAAAATCTTAACCTTACCTTATTCTGAAATAAGAGTAAAAACTGATGAGGTGGAAAACTCAGATTTGCATTTCCAGAGAGTGAAAATAGTAAGTGCACATGTATTTAGTCAGAAACACACATATACACACACACACACTTTCTGATTGAATGCAAAGTTGTTAGTTAATAATGATAGAAACATGGGTCAAGTTCGTGAAGTCATTATCTTACAAATAAGGATTTATTTTATTTTATTTTATTATGTGTGGTAAAAATCGAATGACACATTTAAACCAGGATTTTGCTACAGGCTATGAAAAAATTGGTTTGTGGACTGGGCTAAAGAGAGAAACAGATTGGAAAAAAAGATGATACTTAAGGAAAAAATAAGATTCTGCTGGAATTCAGGCCCAAAATGAAGTTTCTATTTAGATATTAAGGAAATATGATACATCTGAGCAATAATTAAGTGATTTTAGGTCATCTGTAATAGATCTACATTAGGAGAGGAAGGGAGATCCTTTTTAGTCTAAAGTTTCTAATTCGAGAATTTTTTGGACTATAGTCTTAATAACCAATACAAGGAGGCATAGGAGATAAACTAATTCTTATGAGCAACAGTTTAATTTTTGACGCATATTTCAACTGTTCATTATGTTCTCGTCTAGTCAGAACTACTAGGTAGCAGTTATATAGATTTGGAGAGGAAATGTTACATACATAGAACAGACAATAATTTGTATATAATGACAAAGAAATTCTCTCCTTGACTAAACTCTAGCCAGACTCTCTGAGCCCTGTTTCTGACTAGGCCTAAATCTTGGCTTTGGAATAGGAAATTGCAACTCACTTCAGTATTCTTGCATGGAGAATCCCCAGAGACAGAGAGGCCTGGTGGAATATAGTCCATAGAGTTGCACAGAATCTGACATGACTGAAGTGACTTAGCAGCAGCAACAAACCTTGGCTTATAAAGACATGAACAAACACTAACCCAATTTCTAGTAGAATCCCCAGGGTGCAGCTCTATTTCACCCCCACACCCTGCCCTTTAAATGCTTGCCTGAGAAAAATCAAAGCTACCTCAAGTATTTACTATTTATTCCAGCCAACATCTGAAAAAAGGGCCCCTGCCTTCCAACCTCTATGTAAAAGTAGAAGCCTAACTTGAATAACCATCAGTTAGCAAACTCAGATATGTTTCAAATAGGCAAACAATCTCTTTTCACTTTTTGTAATTCTTCATTTCCCTGACTCTGGTCAAGGCCCTGCCATCCTACCTCTATATTCCCTCATTCTCCCTTTAAAACAATCAACTCTCTACAAATCAGAACAGACCTCAGTTCTTTCCCCTTCATAAAAATTGAGATGTCTTGCACCAGTATTCTCAGGGCAAGGGGCTTCTCTAGTGGCTTAGTGGCAAAGAATCTGCCTGCTACTACAGGATAAGCAAGTTTGATACCTGGGTCAAGAAGATCCCTTGGAGAAGAAAATGGCCACCCACTCCAGTATTCTTGCCTGGGAAATCCCATGAACAGAGGAACCTGGTGGGCTACAGTCCTTGGGGTCACAGAAGAGTTAGAGACAACTTATTGACTAAAGAGCAACAAACTTGTATTTTCAAGATGTATGGAATACCATCAGATTAGGTATACTCTCTTAAGGAGGTCACTAAGACAGTTTGAACCATAACTAACCTTTGTTTTTTTTATTTTCTTGGTCTTTTATTTAGCCTTGCTCATTTCTAATTTCTTGGCTTCTCAGTTTCTCTAGTATCTAATGATTTTTTTTTTTGTATCTCAGCTCATAGATGGTTTCATCATTCTTGAATAAAACTAATAACTTAAGGTTTTAATGTCTTTAATTTACTAAAACAAAACAAAAAACTCAATCTTTTAGGAATTGGATCCAGGGTCCACAAAATGTAAGTGGTGTGGTATGATCTGAATCTTACACTTTACCTGATTCAGAAATAGCCAGGTGTCAGAGGTGCTACTGGACTGCATATAAATATCATAACTATTTATAATTTGTTAGGGTAAAAGCAAGCAAAAATTACAACTATCATACAGGATAACATTATTATAAATCATATATGTGTGTATCTAATATCTACATATATGACCTTTGTAAACAAGACTCAAAATTTTATTTAGAGGAAGAACAAACTAACTAAAGATTTAAAAACAATTCAGGNAAAGAATCTGCCTGCTACTACAGGATAAGCAAGTTTGATACCTGGGTCAAGAAGATCCCTTGGAGAAGAAAATGGCAACCCACTCCAGTATTCTTGCCTGGGAAATCCCATGAACAGAGGAACCTGGGGGGCTACAGTCCTTGGGGTCACAAAAGAGTTAGAGACAACTTATTGACTAAAGAACAACAAACTTGTATTTTCAAGATGTATGGAATACCATCAGATTAGGTATACTCTCTTAAGGAGGTCACTAAGACAGTTTGAACCATAACTAACCTTTGTTTTTTTTAATTTTCTTGGTCTTTTATTTAGCCTTGCTCATTTCTAATTTCTTGGCTTCTCAGTTTCTCTAGTATCTAATGATTTTTTTTTTGTATCTCAGCTCATAGTTGGTTTCATCATTCTTGAATAAGACTAATAACTTAAGGTTTTAATGTCTTTAATTTACTAAAATAAAACAAAACAAAAAACTCAATCTTTTAGGAACTGGATCCAGGGTCCACAAAATGTAAGTGGTATGGTATGATCTGAATCTTACACTTTACCTGATTCAGAAATAGCCAGGTGTCAGAGGTGCTACTGGACTGCATATAAATATCATAACTATTTGTAATTTGTTAGGGAAAAAGCAAGCAAAAATGACAACTATTATACAGGATAACGTTATTATAAATCATGTATGTGTGTATCTAATATCTACTTCAAAATCAGATATGACCTTTGTAAACAAGACTCAAAATTTTATTTAGAGGAAGAACAAACTAACTAAAGATTTAAAAACAATTCAGGTCTTAACTCTAACATGATAGAAACTTCACAAATACAATGAGTCATTTGCATTCTTCTCTTTCTCTCTTTCTCTTTTTCTGCTTTCCTTTCCAATCTGATGATTTTTCACATTTACCCTCATATTTTAAAATTAATTTTCTTCATGTATTTTCCCCCTTATTTCTTCCAGTGCACTTTAGTTCACGTGCAAACTTTCTAATCTACCCACTGACATCTTAATTTAATTCTGTTATCTTTTCGTGTCATCTAATTCAATCCTCATAGCTTTCTTTCACTGAAAATGTACAACTTTCCTGGAATTTATTATTTTATAATAATTCATTGGGGAAATGTTTTTAATCTTTAAGCCTTTAGCTTGGTATTCCTTTATTTTTCCTTTGGTCTGAATTATTTTTCATGATTTCTATACTTTTGTTATATGTTCTATAGTTATTTTCAAATGAAATATTCAAATATCCAGGTTTGTGTATGTTTTATTCCTCGCATTGTTCATTGAGACATTGACTGAACTCTTTTACTCAGACTAGCAGCTAGAAAAAAGTTAGGGTTTACAGTTTTCAGATCAATTCTAATTTCTAGCCCAGGGTTGTCATGTCTTCTGCCTCCATTTTGAATTGTCTGATACTCTAAATAACATATTTATTAGACTCTATATAATTCCCAATATATCATAATCCAATCCACTTGCAGATTCCGTTTTCACAAATATCGATGGAAGTATCTCTTTCTAAGCAATATGTTTGCCTACTGTTAATCATTAAAGACATAAGGGGTACTATTAAACTCTGACATCAATGGTGTCTTAGAAAGGAAATTACACACAAAGGTTATGAAATCAAAATTCAAGTGTAAAATTAACTAGTTTTACTTATCTGTTTAAAGAGTAAAGATGAGATTCTTGTATAAAAAGATTATACATTTAGAAGGTGGGGTGGAAGAAAGATTACCCTACTACCTTTCATCCAGATGTTGGAAAACAGATCTATTGAGGTTCCCAGGTAATCTTACTTTCCGGGCCCAAAAGCAAAGGAGATGCATGTGAAAAGAGAAAAAAAAGACTGAAGAGAATAATTTTCTATGTTTTATCTGGGTCTAGAAAGAGAAAGCTGTTTTTCAGGCACAGTAAATTGTTATTAAGTCGTATCCAACTCTTTTGTGACCCCATGGACTGTAGCTCACCAGGCTCCTTTGTCTATGGGATTTCCCCAGCAAGAATACTGGAGTGGGTTGCCATTTCCTTCTGCAGAGGATATTCCCAACCTGAAGACTGAGCCCATATATATTGCATTGACAAGTGGATTCTTTACCTCTGAGCCACCATGGAAGCTTCCACAGTAAATCACCTGATGATAAAATGTATCTCTTAGAACTGTAGGAGGGCTAAGCTATCAAAACATGGATACTGAGAACAGAATCCTTCACAGTAGTAAGTATTCACCTCCCTCACACCCTATTATTAATAGCTTATGGTGAAGAATGTCAGATTCATGATTTCTGAAGATTTAGCTTTGGAACCAGGGACTAGGCTTGATGACTCAAGAACTTTTATGTAGCAGAGTTTTATTAAAATGAGAAAGGGACAGAGAAAGCTTGTGACATAGACATCAGAAGGGGGATGAAGAATGTCCCCTTTGCTAGTCTTTAGCAAGGGAACTATATACTTTTTAAATTAGTTATTACAATAAACCAAAAGAATGTCTCAAGGTTGTAAAAATTGTATCAGACCCACTCCCACAATATACATTCTAAAATATCAGGATTAGTCAGAAGGTTTCAGGAAGTAGGAAGATGGAGGAAGATGGCAGAGTAGAAGGATATGTGCTTGTCTTTTCCTGCAAGAACTCCAAAATTACAACTCACTGCTGAACAATTGTCAACAGGAGAATGTTGGATCCCACCAAAAAAGATACCCCACATCAAAGGGCAAAGGAGAAGCCTCAGAAAGATGGTTGGAGGGGGAAAATCGTATTTAGAATCAAACCCCATACCCACCAGAGACACTCAGAGGGCTCAAACAAACCTTGTGAACACCAGACCCAGAGACCCTACAGAGACTGAGCCAGAACTGTGTTTGAGTGTCTCCTGCAGAGATATGGGTCAGCAGTGGTCTGTCACAGGGACAGGGACTCTAGGTGCAGCAGACCTAGGTATGGCGTAAGCCCTTTTAGAGGAGGTCTCCATTAACCCCACAATAGAGCTGCCAGAATTTACACAGGACTGGGGAAACAGACTCTTGGGGGGCACAAGCAAAACCTTGTGTACACCAGACTATAGGAGAAAGGAGCAGTGACCCCACAAAAGACTGATCCAGACTTGCCCATGAGTGTCCAAGAGTCCCTGGTGGAGGTGTGGGTCAGTGGTGGCCTGCTGCAGGGTTGGGGACACTGAGTGTGGCAGTGCATGCATGGGAGCTTTTGAAAGAGGTCGCCATTATCTATGTTGCCATTACCTCCAACATATTTTGGCTTCAGGTCAAACAATGAGGGAACACACCACTGCCCATTAACAGAATATTGAACTAAAGATTTACTGAGCATGGCCCTGCCTATCAGAACAAGACCCAATTTCCCCCTCAGTCAGTCTATACTATCAGGAAGGTTCCATGAGATTCATATCCTTATCAATCAGAGGGCCAACAGAAAGAAAACAACAGTCACTGAAAACTAATCCAACTGATCACATGGACCACAGCCTTGTCTAACTCAATGAAACAATGAGCCATGCCCTGTAGGGCCACCCAAGATGGATGAGTCATGGTGGAGGGTTCTGACAGGATGTGGTCCACTGGACAAGAGAATGGCAAACCAATTCGGCATTCTTGCCTTGAGAACCCCATGAGAATATCAGTTCAGTTCAATTCAGTTGCTCAGTCATATCTGACTCTTTGCGACCCCATGAACCACAGCAGGTCAGGCCTCCCTGTCCATCGCCAACTCCTGGAGTCCACCCAAACCCATGTCCATTGAGTCAGTGATGCCATCCAACCGTCTCACCCTCTCTCAGCCCCTTCTCCTCCCACCCTCAATCTTTCTCAGCATCAGGGTCTTGTCAAATGAGTTAGCTTTTCACATCAGGTGGCCAAAGTATTGGAGTTTCAGTTTAACATCAGTCCTACCAATGAACACCCAGGACTGATCTCCTTTAGGATGGACTGGTTGGATCTCCTTGCAGTCCAAGGACTCTCAAGAGTCTTGTCCAACACCACAGTTCAAACCAACAGTATTGTAAAGTAAAATAAAAATAAATAAATAAATAAAAAAGCATCAGTTCTTCAGCGCTCAGCTTTCTTCACAGTCCAACTCTCACATCCATACATGACCACTGGAAAAACCATAGCCTCGACTAGATGGACCTTTGTTGACAAAGCAATGTCTCTGCTTTTTAATATGCTGTCTAGGTTGGTCATAACTTGCCTTCCAAGGAGTAAGTGTCTTTTAATTTCATGGCTGCAATATCCATCTGCGGAAATTTTGCAGCCCCCCAAAATAAACTCTGATACTTTTTCCACTGTTTCCCCATCTATTTGCCATGAAGTGATGGGACCAGATGCCATGATCTTCATTTTCTGAATGTTGAGCCTTAAACCAACTTTTTCACTCTCCTCTTTCACTTTCATCAAGAGTCTTTTTAGTTCCTCTTCACTTTCTGCCATAAGGGTGGTGTCATCTGCATATCTGAGGTTATTGATATTTTTCCTGGCAATCTTGATTCCAGCTTGTGCTTCTTCCAGCCCAGCATTTCTCATGATGTACTCTGCATATAAGTTAAATAAGCAAGGTGGCAATATACAGCCTTGACATACTCCTTTTCCTATTTGGAACCAGTCTTTTGATCCATGTCCAGTTCTAACTGTTGCTTCCTGACCTGCATATAGGTTTCTCAAGAGGCAGGTTAGGTGGTCTGGTATTCCCATCTCTTTCAGAATTTTCCACAGTTTATTGTGATCCACACAGTCAAAAGCTTTTGTATAGTCAATAAAGCAGAAATAGATGTTTTTCTGGAACTCTCTTGCTTTTTCCATGATCGAGCGGATGTTGGCAATTTGATCTCTGGTTCCTCTGCCTTTTCTAAAACCAGCTTGAACATCTGGAAGTTCATGGTTGAAGTATTACTAAAGCTTGGCTTGGAGAATTTTGAGCATTACTTTACTAGCGTGTGAGATGAGTGCAATTGTGCGGTAGTTTGAGCCTTCTTTGGCATTGCCTTTCTTAGGTATTGGAATGAAAACTGACCTTTTCCAGTCTTGTGGCCACTGCAAAAAAGGCACAAAATTAGGACACTGAAAAATGAACTCCTCCGGTCAGTAGTTGCCCAATATGCTACTGAAAATCATTGGAGAAATAACTCCAGGAAGAATAAAAAGATGCAGCCAAAGCAAAAACAACACCCAGTTGTGGATGTGACTGGTGATGGAAGCAAAGTCTGATTCTGTCAGGAGCAATATTGAATAGGAACCTGGAACGTTAGGTCTATGAATCAAGGCAAATTGGAAGTGGTCAAACAAGAGGTGGCAAGAGCAAACATTGACATTTTAGAAATCAGCAAACTAAATGGACTGGAATGGGTAAATTTAACTCAGATGACCATTATACCTACTTCTGTGGGCAAGAATTCCTTAGAAGAGATAGAGTAGCCATCATAGTCAACAAAAGAATTCAAAATGCAGTACTTGAATGCAATCTCAAAAACAACAGAATGGTCTCTATTTATTTCCAAGGCAAACCATTCAATATTATGTTCATCCAAGTCTATGCCCCAAGCAGTAATGCTGAAGTTGAATGGTTCTATGAATACCTACAAGACCTTCTAGAACTAACACCCAAAAAAGATGTCTTGTTCATTATAGTGGACTGGTATGTAAAAGTAAGAAGTCAAGAGATACCTGGAGTAACAAGCACATTTTCCCTTGCAGTACCAAACAAAGCAGGTCAAAGTCTAACAGAGTTTTACCAAGAGAATGCACGGGTCATAGCAAACACCCTTTTCCAACAACACAAGAGAAGAATCTACACATGGACGTCACCATATGGTCTATAGCGAAATCAGGGTGATTGTGTTCTTTGAAGCCAAAGATGGAGAAGCTCTATAGAGTCAGCAAAAACAAGACTGGGAGCTGACTGTGGCTCAGATCATGAACTCCTTATTGCCAAATTTAGACTTAAATTGAAGGAAGGAGGGAAAACCATTAGACCATTCAGGTATGACCTAAATCAAATCCCTTACAATTATACAGTGGAAGTGATAAATAGATTCAAGGGATTCGATTTGATAGCGTGCCTGAAGAACTATGGATGGAGGTTCATGACACTGTACAAGAGGCAGTGATCAAGATCATCTGCAAGAAAAAGAAATGCAAAAAGGAAAAATGGTTGTCTGAGGATGCCTTACAAATAGTTGTGAAAAGAAGAGAAGCAAAAGGCAAAGGAGAAAAGGAAAAATAAACCCACTTGAATGCAGAGTTCCAAAGATAGCAAGGAAAGATAAGAAAGCTTTCCTCAGTGATCAGTGCAAAAATTAGAGGAACAAAATAGAATGAGAAAGACTAGAGATCTCTTTGTGCCATGCAAAGATGGGCACAATAAAGGACAGAAGCGTTATGGACCTAACAGAAGCAGAAAATATTAAGAAGAGGTTGCAAGAATACCCAGAAGAACTATACAAAAATGGTCTTAATGAGCCAGATAATCATGATGGTGTGACGACTGTACCAGAGCTGGACATCCTGGAATGTGAAGTCGTGTGGGCCTTAGGAAGCATCACTATAAACAAGCTTAGTGGAGGTGATGGAATCCCAATTTAATGATTTCAAATCCTAAAAGGTGATGCTGTGAAAGTGCCACACCCAATATGCCAGCAAATCTGGATGACTCAGGAGTGTCCACACTACTGAAAAAGTTCAGTTTTCAATCCAATCCCAAAGAAAGGTAATGTCAAAGAATGTTCAAGCTACTGCACAATTGCACTCATCGCACACACTAGCAAAGTAATGCTCAAAGTTCTCCAAGCCAGGCTTCAAGAGTACATGAACTGTGAACTTACAGAGATTCAAACTTGATTTAGAAAATCGCAGAGGAACCAGAGATCAAATTGCCAACATCTATTGGATCATCGAAAAATCAATAGAGTTCCAATAAAGCATCTACTTCTGCTTTATTGACTACGCCAAAGCCTTTGACTCTGTGGATGACAACAAACTAGGGAAAATTCTTAGAGATGAGAATACCAGGCTACCTGACCTGCCTCTTGAGAAATCTGTATGCAAGTCAATATGCAACAGTTTGAACTGGATATGAAACAACAGACTTGTTCCAAATAGGAAAAGGAGTATGTCAATGCGGTATGTTGCCACCCTGCTAATTTAACTTATATGCAGAATACATCATGTGAAATGCTGGGCTGGAGGTATCACTAGCTGGAATCAAGATTGCTGGGAGAAATATCAATAACCTTAGACATGCAGATGACACCACTCTTATGGCAGAAAGTAAGAAGAACTAAAGAGCCTCTTGATGAAAATGAAAGAGGGGAGTGAAAAAGTTGGCTTAAAACTGAATATTCACAAAGCTAAGTTATGACATGAAGCCCCACCACTCATGGTAAATATATTTGGAAATAATGGAAATTGTGAGAGACTTTATTTTCTTGGTTTCCAAAATCATTGCAGATAGTGACTGCAGCTATAAAATTAAAAGATGCTTGCTCCTTGGAAGAAAAGCTATGATCAATATAGACAGCATATCAAAAAGCATAGACATTACTTTGCCAACAAAGCTCTGTCTAGTCAAAGATGTAGCTTTTCCAGTAGTCATGTTGAATGTGAGAGTTGTACTATAAAGAATGCTGAATGCCAAAGAATTGCTGCTTTTGAACTGTGGTGTTGAAGAAGATTATTGAGAGTCCCTTGGACTGCAAGGAGATCCAACCAGTCCATCCTAAAGGAGATCAGTCCTGGGTGTTCATTGGTAGGACTGATGTTAAACTGAAACTCCAATACTTTGGCCACCTGATGTGAAGAGCTGACTCATCTGAAAAGACGCTTATGCTGGGAAAAATTAAAGGCAGGAGGAGAAGGGGACAACAGAGGATGTGATGGTTCGATAGCATCACTGACTCAATGGACATGAGTTTGAGTTACCTCTGGGAGATGGTGATGGACAGACAGGAAAGCCTGATGTGCTTTATTCCATGGGGTTGCGAAGAGTTGGACATGACTGGACTGAGTGACTGACTGAACTGAATTTTCAGAAAGGAGAAACTGTCTTCAAGCAGGACAAAATATTGTTATATAATCCTTAGTACAGATTTTAAACTGAGTTTTTTGTTGTGTATAATCAGTTCTAGGGTGAAAGAAAAAATCATTTTATGTGACTAAGACTAAGGAATGTAGAGAAAGAAAAAATAAGATGTTTTTCCTTTCCTTCTCCTTGAGAATTCCAGGAGGAATTCTGGCTCTGGAATTCTGGCTCTCCTTTTCAAGAGCCCCAGATCCCTCTCTCTTCCTTGGGGACCGAGACTTCTTATCAACCTGCCTAGGGACTGGCTCATTATGAGTAGTTGAGGGAGAAATTATAATCAGTAGTTGCATGTAAACATAAAGACAAGTTTGATTTAAAAGAGCCCTGAGGCTTATTCTTTGTTTTCCCCAACTATCACCTTTCCTTCTCTGAACTGTGGAGATTATAAAGCAATAATCCAAAAGCTCCAAGAAGACTCTCTTTTCTTAGGAAAGACAGTGATATTTTCTATAGTTTTTGAGGAGGGAGATACACCAAAATTCCACACTTTTTTTTAGAAGTTTGGTGGGAAAAAAAACACATAATATTCCATGGAGGAAACCTTTAGACATACTTTGCTAAAACCAATAACATCAACTTCATAGATTTTGAAAGTTTTAGATTTTCATATGTTGCTTTGAATTTTACTTTAAAAAATAATATATGCTTCCATTTATTGCTAGTTTTTGGTATTTCACTGAAAAGATGAAAGAGGCTATATTGTATGATACTAGTCAAATGCTTTTTTAAATCAGTAAATTAGTTAATCTTTTTAGAAGAACAGATGCATTCAAATAATGAACAAGTTACTAATATTCTACTACTACTAACATAATGTTTAATGAATTTGCTGTAAAAGTCTTACTCCAGACAATTAGAGATATGGAAAACCAACAATGTATTATGCATATGCACATGCAATGCACACACATTGTGTGTGTGCATGAATATGGGAATAAGATGTCATGTTTGAGTGAATGAGAAGAATACAGTTGTCTTTATATCAATATTTTACTAATATTTTATACTACAGAAACAAAAAACTGTTGATAAAGTAGTGTTAAAATCAAACATAAAAGAAAACCAGACTTCAAAATGCCCTGAGCAGATAAAAATCAATTTATTCCTAGAAATAAAGCTTAATATATCTTATTTTGCAAGAAAAACAATACTAAC
>SJYQ01004703.1:34841-48707 GCA_006410935.1 Redunca redunca | reverse complement strand
TATGGAAAGTCAATTATATATGTTAATACAAAATCCCCAAGTGAAAAATTTTTAATTTTAGATGAAAGTTTTCCTGCTGGATAACATCCAGTCCTATTTCTAGCTAAATTATAATGGTAGAATTGGCAGTTAAGTTTCAATTTCTGTATCCCAAATAATTTTGTCTTTTATACTTTCTACATTTTCAAATGAAATTTATAACAAAAAGATAGTAAAGTCAACAAAAAGTGACAAGTTTGTGCAACTGGCCAAATGTAAGTACCATGGCTTATTATGTAAAGCAGCAATGAGCATAAAGGTCATTACAACAACAAACCTTACTAATTTTTCATAAAGGCAATTCTGAATGTGGTAAAATCAACCTTAAAACCAATGTCTAATAGTAAGAAATAGATTTATTATGTTTAGTTTTTACTTTTAAATAATGTGAATGCCTAAAATTGAAAAAAAAGAATAAGTATCTCTGACATACATTTAAATCAAAATGACCAAGTATAAGAGCCCGATACATCTGACAGACTGATGAAAGGATTCCTATTTGGCACTATCTTTTATAAAATAAATATATCAGGTGATTACAACTCTTTTTTTGTAATTGATCCATAAGTTACTGGCAGAAAAATCAATAAATTACAAATGAAAAATAATAATGTGATAATCACTCTCAGCTTTGACCTAAAAACATGTATAACAATCAATATGATAAAGACTTTGCAAACATGATTAAAAAAAAAAGAAAATTTAGTGCATTCATGTGAAAAAGTCATTTTGCCAGCTAAACATTCTCTGCTAATACTGAACATTCATTTTGCTTAGATTTTAAATATTCCTATGTCCTGAAATGCATACTTTATATTCTCAGTGTTCAAAATAATGTGCTAGAATGAAAGCACATCTCTGCAGGTGATTATTATACATACATTATCTATCCTGTGTTTTTGTAGGAAAAATATATTTTTCAGCATTAGATATTACAAAATAACATGAATTTAGTAGACTGTTTCTGGAAAACTGGAAAAAAACAGATTGCATTATTAAATAGTACCTTTAATTAATGTAGGCATGCTATAATCTTGTGTTCTGAACTATGACTAGCAGAACTATAACGAGCAGAAGACCTACTCACAAACTCGCTTGCTAAGTTGTTGAAGTCATGTTTGATTCTTTGAGACCCTATGGCCCATATCCAATCAGACTCCTCTGTCCATCTGATTCTCCAGGCAAGAATATTGGAGTGGGTTGCCATTTCCTTCTCCAGGGGATCTTCCTGACCCAGGGATTGAACCAGAGTCTCTTATATCTCCTGTATAGGCAGGTGGGTTCTTTATGACTAGCACCACTTAGGAAGCTAGTTTCTTAGTAAATGACTATTCATAGTGATACTTCAGATAAAAATCAAAAGACAGCCCACTATATTCTAAACAGAAATTTATACAAATTGCACAGTTACATATTTCATTATCTTTAAAATTTATATTAAAATGTCCTTTAAAATATTCATAGGATACCAAAGTTATACCTCCAAATTTAATTCTTTCACATAAATGATTAAAATCTGAGTTTATTTGACTTCTCTTCCAGGGAAGAATAGGAGTCTTTCTTCTTCCTATTTTCTCTGTTCTTGTCAAAGGACTTGCAAGAGGTCTCCCAATTCTATTTAATTGTATTTTTTGCTTACTAATTTTCTTTTATATTTCCCCTTGATCAAGATATTTCTCGGAAACATTGCTGATAAAGAGTAAGATTTTACAGTTTCAGCAGCTTTTTGTCCTTCAATGCCAAGAAGTTTATTTCTTGGAGGTAGTATCTCATGTTGGAGGAAAAGTGCATAGCTTGGAAATTATTAGGGTTACATTCAAGTAACAAGGAAGGGGAGGAGGGAGAATTCAGGTACTTTTTATCTAAAATCTATATATTATCAGGATTATTAGACATTAGAGATCATCTGAAGTGGTATATTATCATCAAAGGTTTTGTGATAAACTCCAGTAGGCCTGGTCCAGATATCTTGGGAAAGCTGTCTCATCAGACGTTGTTAAATCAGGTAACAGGTAACCAGATGATGCTCACTTCTAGTCAGGGTTCAGCGTTTTCTTTAGTTATGTCAGTTTAAAGTGTCCTAGAGCAGTATGAGGGCTTCCCAGGTGGCACAGTGGTAAAGGATCTGCCTGCCAATGCAGGAGTTGCAAGATAAATGGGATTGATCCCTGGATTGGAAAGATCCCATGGAGTAGGAAGTGGCAACCCACTCCAGTATTCTTGCCTGGAAAATTCCTTGGACAGAGGAGCCTGGTTGGCTACAGTCCATGGGGTTCCAAAGCAGCAGAAACAACTGAGCACGCATAGCACACAAACAGATCAGTATGGACAAGACTCCTTGAGTTGTAATATGGATAAGTGGGATAAGGTAGGCACTTTCGAAGCCTTGTTAGTGTTTTCCCACCAATACTGATTCACAAAGACTATCAGTTTGTCAGTAAACCAATAGTAAAATGCGTGTATAGAGATATGGAGTTGGAATTTTATTTTGTCTGGGAAGATGGGGTTGTTATTTGGTTTAAACCAGAGCTTTATCTTTTTATCCAACCAAAAAGTTTTAAATTTTCAACCTTATTTTTTTCCCCTTTTTCTGAGGCCAATTTTGGACATTCTGTAACCAGTGATTCTAAATTGCATTTGAAAAAATATTCCTTTGAATCATGACAGCTATTATCGGTCCCATAAGAGCAGCATTCCTTTCAGAAATATCAACAAGGTGATTTTCTTTAGCTTCCAGAGAGTCAAGTTTAGAATACTCTGGAAAGGAGTTGCCTGGTGGCCTAGCAGTTAGGATTCAGGACTTTCATTCCCATGGCCCAGATGGCCCATTTTCAGTCCCTGGCTAGGGAACTGAGATCCTGCAAGTCTCGTGGTATAGCCAAAAAAAAAAAGCCCAGAATCTTAATAATACCTAAAGTGAAAGTGAAGTTGCTCAGTTGTATCCGACTGTTTGCAACCCCATGGACTGTAGCCTACCAGGCTCCTCCCTCCATGGGATTCTCCAGGCAAGAGTACTGGAGTGGGTTGCCATTTCCTTCTCCAGGGGATCTTCCCAACCTAGGGACCGAACCCACGTCTCCCGCATTCCAGGCAGATGCTTTAACATCTGAGCCAGCAGGGAAGCCCAATAATACCTAAAGTGGCTGGTAAAAATATTGCATTGTGTAATTCCTGAACATAGGGGCTGTTTTAAATTTTATTTTACCTGGAATTAAGAAAGCTGTGTTTCTTCTACAACAATCCAAAATCATGTACTACTTCAAAAGCATATCTACCCTCACTATCAGTTCATTCAGTTCAGTTGCTCAGTTGTGTCCGACTCTTTGCGACCCCATTAATTGCAGCATGCCAGGCCTCTCTGTCCATCACCAACTCCCGGAGTTTACTTAAACTCATGTCCATTGAGTCAGTGATGCCATCCAGCCATCTCATCCTCTATCATCCCCTTCTCTTCCTGCCCCCAATCCCTCCCAGCATCAGGGTCTTTTCCAGTGAGTCAATTCTTCACATGAGGTGGCCAAAGTATTGGAGTTTCAGCCTCAGCGTCAGTCCTTCCAATGAACACCCAGGACTGATCTCCTTTAGAATGGACTGGTTGGATCTCCTTGCAGTCCAGGGACTCTCAAGAGTCTTCTCCAACACCGCAGTTCAAAAATGTCAATTCTTCAGCACTCAGCTTTCATCACAGTCCAACTCTCACATCCATACATGACCACAGGAAAAACCATAGCCTTGACTAGATGGACCTTTGTTGGCGAAGTAATGTCTCTGCTTTTGATATGCTATCTAGGTTGGTCATAACTTTCCTTCCAAGGAGTAAGCGTCTTTTCATCTCATGGCTGAAATCACTATCAGCAGTGATTTTGGAGCCCCCAAAAATAAAGGCTGACACTGTTTCCACTGTTTCCCCCTCTATTTGTCATGAAGTGATTGGACCAGATGCCATGATCTTGGTTTTCTGAATGTTGAGCTTTAAGCCAACTTTTTCATTCTCCTCTTTCACTTTCATCAAGAGGCTTTTTAGTTCCTCTTCATTTTCTGCCATAAGGGTGGTGTCATCCACATAAAACGAAGGTTATTGATATTTCTCCCAGCAATCTTGATTCCAGATTGTGCTTCTTCCAGCCCACTATAAACATTGGCAATTTTGTTCTTGGCTAATGCTGAGCTGGAAAAGATAGAAACCTGGAAGAGAAGGGGACAACATGGTTACATGGCATCACCGACTCAATGGACATGAGTTTGTGTAAATTCCGGGAGTTGGTGATGGACAGAGAAGCCTGGCATGCTGCTGTCCATGGGGTTGCAAAGAGTTGGACACTACTGAGTGACTGAACTGAACTGAACTGAGTGTACAAGCTCATTTAAGAGTATATACTTCAGCCTATTGGACCAAAATAACCATAGGTAAAGATGTTGCCTCAGTAACAAGAAAAGGGGTCATAATAACATACCCAGCACAATATTGACTATAACATTTAAAATAACAATCACCAATGAACCATGAAAGGTCAAAGTTACCTAATAGAATTTCCTATAGGTTATCAGGGGGAGTCAGGAGATGGCCACTTCAGAGGTGGTGAGGTGGTTGACTGAGAAATGTTGCATGTAATGAGAATTGAAGAGACATTCTTGTTTATGGGTACACAGATGGTTAAAGCAGACCCCATAAGTTTCTTAGTTACCTTAACCAAAAGAGCAATAACCATATATCTCAAGGTAAGGGGTTAGCTCCATTCCATATGGTCCAGTTTCTGGCTGTCATGCCCTATGGGTCAATTGTGATTTGGGGTGAGTATTCCCTCTTTTCATATAATAAAGTAAAAAAAAAGAATCTGAAAATTGGGGTGTCCAGGGGCTAATGGATTCATCAAACTCCTTAAAGGCCTTGAAGTCGGTCATCTGATTTCTCATAAAATTGGGTCAGAGTTGTTATGGCCAAACCACTCTATCTTTTACTAAGCAATAAGTGAAATTTGAGTACAATTTTAGTGATAACCAAGTAGCCTGGAAACCTTGCAGTTGGTGCTTAGTTTTGGGTTTTAGAAAACTTAGGACACCATAAACTCTGTCTGAATGTAGGAATGTAGGTATAACCCTTGTTCTGATATCAGTTGCTCTAAATATCAAACCTTGGTTGGGCAAACTACAGTTTTTCTTTGGTGAACGTATGTCCCTTTAAGGCTAAAAGCTTTAGCAAGTGGGTACTGCCTTTCTGTGAGTTTTGAGAAGGAGAGCAAAACATCAAATCAACTATGTGTTTTGCAGTAGAAGCTCTAGGGAGAATTTATCATTCAAATCAACCTTCAGTATTTGTGAGAAATAAGGTCTCATAAAAACTCTGAGACTTTACTGTCCAGGTGAATTCTTTCTTCCCAAGTTAAGGCAAAAAGGTATTGGCTAGTTTCATCATCCAGAAAACTAAAGAATATACTGCATAAATCAATCACAGTAAAGAATTTAACTTTGGTTGGAATGGATATTAGCCCTGTATGAGGGTTAGGAAACAGGATGTCAGTGGATAGCAAACTATTTCTTGTTCTAATTTCTTGGACAAATCTCCACCATTGACCCTTAGATTTTCTGACTGGTAAAACTGGAGTTTGGGTGAGAAAATGAGGCATTGGGCCTTATAGTGTTCTTATATGGGCTTTTGGCCTTGAAGGGCTTCTTTACTTATAGTATATTGATTAATTCTGGAAAGATGCTTTGCAGGAGTCTCTTTGAATTTTGATGAGTGCTGCACTGTGAATTTTTCCAACATGTATTGAAGATTTTTCCCATAAGGAAAGCGGTAGCTGAATCAATAAGGAAAAAATGATCAATGTTTCCAGAATCAGCTTTAGTACTGTCAGAGATGGAAAAAAATAAAAGTTTTCAAATTATTATTTAATTCACATCATGGGATACTTTGACTACTGTCAATTTCAAAAAGTATTTTTCCCTTTTGAGAGAAAGACATTCCTTGCATGCTGCTTCTCTAAGAAATCTTGGTCTAATAAACAATTGTTGGGGAGGAACAAAAGAGGAAAGGGTGTCTCTCTCTGAGAGCCAAATACAAAGCAAGAGGTTCAGAGAAAACAATCTCTTGAGTTTCACTGGAGGTCCTCATTATTTAAACTGTTTTAGTGCCCCAAGACAGAGGGTTGTTTTACAATATTGCTGTTGAGTATCAAGAGTGGCTCTGGTATCAAAAGCACTTCCATTACAAATGGAAGAGATTCATCCTCACCTGGAGAAATGTTTCTCCAAGGCAATTAAGAGAAAAGATTGGGAAGAACCTCTGTAATTCTTTAGACTCTGGTCATTGAGCATTGGAAGGACATTGGAAAGTCTAGTTAGTGGGCGGAAGGCACCTAAAACATTTAAATTTGTAACAATCTCTTTTACAATGTGTGGATTTTTATGATAATAGCAGAAACTAGGAGAGTTTTGATTTTGTTTAGGAACCTTTATTTGCTTGAGTTGAAGATTAAGAATTTTAATAGCCTTTTTTGAAGGTGACTCATCTAGAGTAAGAAAACTAATTTGCTTGGTTAACTAAATATAGAGTGGTTATTCTAGTCCTTCTCACTAGAAGGGAAAGGTCCTGATTCAGCCTGTTAATAAACAGATAAAAGATAGCTGCATGCAATCAACATCTGAAGGAGTACCAGGATTTTATTTAAGAATAATCTAAAGTCAATTGAATAATTATGAACAAGTAATCAGACTTTTGTGTACAAGTCTGAATTTTATTCCAAGCAATAGGTTTTGGAAAGGTGCTAGGAATTGTTCAGTGATTGTCCAAACCTGAAAATATACTAAGTTAGTGGACTGGTCTTCCAGTTGTAATTCTAGAAACCTTTCAGGACTTACCCAATTGGCAGTTGCCATCCAGTNCCTTGGGTTGTGCCAAAGTCAAACCTGCATAAAATGCTCAATACTTCCCTTAGCAAGTAACGATGCGGAGTCAGTGGACATTTTTGAGATGATGTATTTTGATATAATTTTATATTGAGTTATTTTGTATAATTCAAATATAATATTAAGGATATATAAATACATGTATAAATATAATAGAAAATGTTAAATTTTACATAATTTTAATATAATTCTGATGGTCAAAGAGTTCAAATAAATAATTTTTATTGGTACTTCAAAAAAAAATAAAGCTTTCTGATATGTTGAGAGGAAAAGGAATGGGAAGAGTTTCAGAGAAATGAGGTAGTTTGTGAGAGAATTAGTGTGAGGAATTAAAAGTATAGTGGAGGGGTAGGTGGCATAGAATGGAAGGAATAAAATGGCAATGGAAGTAGGCCAGAAGGAGCTGGCCAGAAGGAGCTGAGTGAGAGAGATAAGATGATACCAGAGGCAGATCCCAAGACAAAGAAGGAAAGGAAGATGAACCTGAGGCTTTGGGACTCATTTTACTGTTTCCTAATTTTTCTTCCCTCAGTTAATCTTAAAATCTTATTTTGCAGAGTGGTACTATTAAACTCCTGATAACATTGGGAAGCCTCAAATACCAACTGAAATAAGCATTTCATTCACTTCTAGAAATTTTCGAACTATTGTAGTGAGAAACCTATATGCAGGTCAGGAAGCAACAGTTAGAACTGCACATGGAACAACAGACTGGTTCCAAATAGGAAAAGGAGTATGTCAAGGCTGTATACTGTCACCCTGCTTATTTAACTTCTATGCAGAGTACATCATGAGAAACGCTGGGCTGGAAGAAGCACAAGCTGGAATCAAGATTGCCAGGAGAAATATCAATAACCTCAGATATGCAGATGACATCACCCTTATGGAAGGAAGTGAAGAGGAACTAAAAAGCCTTTTGATGAAAGTGAAAGAGGAGAGAGAAAAAGTTGGCTTAAAACTCAACATTCAGAAAATGAAGATCATGGCATCTGGTCCCATCACTTCATGGGAAATAGATGGGGAAAGATTGGAAATAGCATCAGACTTTATTTTTTGGGGATCTAAAATCACTGCAGATGATGATTGCAGCCACGAAATGAAAAGACGCTTACTCCTTGGAAGGAATGTTATGACCAACCTAGATAGCATATTGAAAAGCAGAGACATTACTTTGCCAAAAAGGTCCGTCTAGTCAAGACTATGGTTTTTCCAGTGGTCATGTATGGATGTGAGAGTTGGACTATGAAAAAGCTGAGTGCCGAAGAATTGATGCTTTTGAACTGTGGTGTTGGAAAAGACTCTTGAGAGTCCCTTGGACTGCAAGGAGATCCAACCAGTCCATTCTGAAGGAGATCAGTCCTGGGTGTTCTTTGGAAGGAATGATGCTAAAGCTGAAACTCCAATACTTTGGCCACCTCATGCAAAGTGTTGACTCATTGGAAAAGACTCTGATGCTGGGTGGGATTGGGGGCAGGAGGAGAAGGGGATGACAGAGGATGAGATGGCTGGATGGCATCACCGACTCAATGGACAAGAGTTTGGGTGAACTCCAGGAGCTGGACAGGGAGGCCTGGTGTGCTGCAATTCATGGGGTCGCAAAGAGTCGAACACGACTGAGCGACTGAAATGAACTGAACTGAACTGAACTGAGTTCAGTTTTGTTTTAAGGGAATTGAATATGTGGATTTCAGAAGTTCCGCGTAATGGCCACTGATACTCTAAATAAATTGCCTTTGGTCAGGTTGGTTCATTTAATTAGAAATGTGCATAGCGAAGACAGGCTTTTAGACGAACACTGGCTGGAGTCCCTGTGGTAGGGGCACCCTGATAATAACTTAATAACTAAGTTGCCATTTCTTAGAGTTTTTTCCTCAAGAGTAAAGTACAAATGTCAAATAATTCAAATGGCTTATAGCATAAATGGTTTGCAAACTGTTTGATCTGAGCCAATCTCAGCCATTCCTAAAAAGCAACTTGGTCCCAGGGGAGCTAGGCCACAGACTTTTAAAGCCAGTCTCTGGGGAATAGTCCTTATTAGGGCATCGGCCAGAGACTGAAAATTGGCAGTTTCTATTGAAGCAGTTTCTTCTTGAAGTTACTGGGCTGAAGACTTTTTCAGCCAGCTTTGGTTGAAAGTCTGATCTCAAAATTACACCTAAGTGCTAAATGAGTGCTGACATATAGAACAAGGACTTAACCAGACATACAAACTTTTAAATAGATATCTAATAAAACCTGGAGGGTAGCAAATGCAAGGAAGACATGAGCTCAGATATAGGAGAAAGATATCCCTTCAAAATTTAAAGCCACTGAGAAAAATCAGTGAGAAATGATGGGTTCAACTGTGGGTACGACCTGTTTGCACACCAGCCCTGGAGCCATTTAGAGTGGGCTTCCTTATTCCCCTTACCAACCACCAAAATGTTAACCTGAAACAAACAACCAGATATTTCTCCAGCAAAGATTGGTTTATTCAGATCAGCAGAGGATTGCAATACAGGGTCTTCAGCCATGGTGAACTATGGGCACATCCCCATATGGCAAGGGAAAGAGAACACTTTTTACAGAGGAAAAGAAAGCTGGGTGGGCTATAGTAAACAAAGAGTCCATGGCTTCTCAGAGGCTGAGTCTTTTCTTCCTGTTGGGCCCTGCTACAGTCACAGATCATGAGAACTTCCCCTTCTGGTCTCCCAACTCTAATGAATTAAGTTTACTGTTTCTTAACTTTTTACAGAGTGTACATTGAGGATATTTATGGATACTGAATTAGGCTGCTCTGAAAAAAATGACAATGCAGTTGAGTTTTAGGTAAATGAGTTGTAATTAGTTAAATGGGTTAAAATGCAGGGGAAAATGCTTAAAGCTGTCATTCTCAACCTTTGTATTAAAATTAGGAGTATAGTGGCTCAGAAGGTAAAGCTTCTGCGAGCAGTGTGGGAGACCCAGGTTCGATCCCTGGGTTGGGAAGATCCACTGGAGAAGGAAATGGCAACCCACTCCAGTATTCTTGCCTAGAAAATACCATGGATGGAGGAGCCTGGTGGGCTACAGTCCATGGGGTTACAAAGAGTCAGACACGACTGAGTGATTTCACTTAGACAGCAAATAAGGTCCATTAAATCAGAATTTCTATGGATGGGACCAAGGAATGAATAACTTTTTAATGTCCCCCAAGTGATTCCAATGTGCAATGGATAGCTAATTTTTAAAACCACTGAGAGAAATGAAAATGTAAAATTTTAAAGAAGTTATTTCTGATGCATAGAAGATAGAATGGAAAAATAATATTAAACACAAGTGGATACACATTTTAATCTTTTTGATAAGATTATTTCAGTTGTAAGATAATCATTAATAAAATACAATATAAGCTCCTTTTTTTTTTAATCACATTTGTGGCTCCTAACACCTTTATATCTTTTCCATCATGACATGATTTCAATATCTTCAATATACTGTTTACTTTCTTCTGGACATAATCGGTAGCTAGTAATGTTCTTTTAGGGGTTAATCAGAATATATTACAGTACCCCAAATTGGTTAAGACAAGGCAGAAAATAGCAAAATATATTTATCCTTTTTTCCCAAGCTGACAGTTGGGTTTGATATTTAGTAAAGTATGCTCAAATGATTGAAATAATCTTGAATTCAGTAAAACACTGTAGAAAAAAAAAATACTCAACTTGAAAACAGGAAACCATATATCTGAAATATCAACACCTTACCACATAATCTTAGAAATTTGGACCTACCATTTTAGTGTACAAGAGGTAAAGTAGAACACTGCTGTGAATGCCAATTTGAGGTGGCCAAATTATGACTTTTGAGAAATTATCTTTTTTTCTCCTTAGTAACATGAAACATATTTTCTAAGGATCTTTTCAATATTATAAATTTATATACAAGTTGTTTAACACTGGATGGAATTAAACCAAAGAGTAATTGAAATATAAACATAAGTTTTCTTAGGTAGATCAGCTCATCTGAAAAATGACATATCTTGAAAAATAGATTTTTTTGACCTTGTGAAAGATAATTGTCCTCATTATATCTTTGACTCTGTTTAAAAACAAACAAAAATAATAAGCTATTATCTATGCTATATAATTTGTGGGATTCTTGTGGAAATTAACTGTGCTTTTAGAATGCTTTGAAATATCCTTCAAAAATATTACAAAGTAGTATAAATTAAGTATATTCTTTTGTGATATCTATGATCACTATTCATGCCTAATTTTTATATGAAGATATTTTTAAGCATTCATATCCTGGGGATTGTTCTGAAGTTACATATTTAATCACTTATATTTTTTTTTCCCCACTGAAAGTCTGTAAAATAGACATTAAGCTTCATTTCACAGGTAAGGAAACTCATGCAAGAGAAGAAATACACCTTAGCCAATAAACTCACAGTGGAAACAGTGCTTACTGAGTTTTAGGCTTCAGAGTCTGTGGAGATCAATTATATTTCACTTTTTCTTTCTGCTTGTCTATTTTAATCATTGGCTTAAAAACTATGTTTGAATTATTAATAATAAAGGATTAATTAATAAGATGCTATATGTCAAATGAGATACTAGTCACTAAAATAGATACAGTCACTGCTCTCATGGAGCCTGCATTCTAATGTGCATCAGGCAAACCAAGGAGACAGATGTAACTAGTAGGCAGCATTGAAGTTGATTATAGATCAGAATACATGTGG
This sequence comes from Redunca redunca, assembly GCA_006410935.1. NCBI lineage: Eukaryota > Metazoa > Chordata > Mammalia > Artiodactyla > Bovidae > Redunca > Redunca redunca. The sequence goes on along the minus strand of SJYQ01004703.1, from coordinate 37,057 downwards.
GCATGCTGCAGTCCATGAGGTCTCAAAGAGTCAGACAAAACTGAGCCACTGAACTGAATTGATATAGGGTGAGTAAAAAATGTGTTTCTAAGCAGGATTTTTTTAAATGGAATTTAAAGGGCAAAANCAGTGATAATAATTATAATCAGAAAATTATCAAACTATAATTTTAATAATCAATTTTATGATCCAAATATAGTAAACTTTTTCTGATTATAGCCAAATTATAATCAGAAAAATATTGCCAGGATTCTGGTTTTAACTTAGACTTGCAAAGAGCTTGGAAGGCATCACTTTCTTTATTAAAATAGAAAAATCTGAACTAACTAAAAATTAATGATTTCTTAGACGTACTCGAAAACTTAACACAGAACAAGCTGTCATTCGAAAATCTGGAGAGAAAGGTACATCCAGTGAGATACAGAAACAAAGAGAAGGAATAAGTTAACGATCACCCAGTATTTCTGTCTGTCAGATGACAATATTATGATCATCTAAATCCTCAATATTTTTTATAAGTAACTCCTATGGTTCAAATGTTCAATCAAAACGCATTATACATGCCAAAGGCAAATTTATACAACTCAAATAAAAACTGTAAATAGAAGTAAACTATTTGTATAAGCAGATAATGATTTTATATAATTTTTATTAATAAATTCAAGGTAATATATGATAACTTGTAGAAAATACACAATAAATGGTTTTACCAGACACTGAATTCTAGGGGGAAAAAAACAAATCTGTAAAACTGAAAAGGCTACAGTTGAAGAGCTCAATATGTAGGGTTAATTAAGAGTAGCAGAGTCAGAGGATTAGTAAACTAGAAGTCAGGTTCTGACTTCTATTTATTTTAGATAAAAATATCTAAAGTCAAAGAAAAGATAAGAACAGAAAACAGAGAACATGCTAAACAGATCTAACATAAGTAGAATTAGACATAGACTAGAAAGGAAAAGAATAAGCAGCAGCCTTATTGGAAGAAATTATTTTCCAACCTGAAAGAAAAATCTAACACTTGCCTAAGCACTTTGTGTCATTGCTTAGACTCATTTTCCTATCTAACAAAAACTACAAAGCAGCAAGAGAAACAATCCATGACACCCTCAAAAAAATGGCAGTAAGATTTACAGACACGGAAATAGAAAATGTGTTAATATGAAAAAAAAAAAAAATAGCATGGTCTCTTTAAAGTCCTCAAAATAAATTTACCCCCTGTAAAACTTTTTTCAAAATGGAAGATGAAATAATGATTTCATGTAGACAGTATTTGAGAGTCTGTTACGAGTATACAAATGGAATACTAAATCCACACATAGGATACTAAAAATTTTTCAGGAAAAAATAATAGCGGAAAGATTAGAGAAATGTAGGAAAGAATAAAGAGCAAGTGAAAAGTAAAATGAGATATTAGATTTATGATAGCCTCAAATTCAATAGAGGTGAGTATTCTGAGAAATCAAAAGAAAAAGAAAAAGTTTCCAAGTACCAAAAGATTGTAGTGAAATGTTTTTGTCTTATAATAGAAATAACAGATTTTTGAATGGGAGGTAAATAGTTTAGATCCGAGATTGCAAACTCAAATGTCAGAAACTCAGAAAGTCACTTGAGGGACAAGTTGTAGTTCTGCAGCCTGTATCAACTTTTCTCACAGTTTTCTCAGCAATTTGGAGTGTATCTGATAATGCCACAAGAACCAAAACAAGGTATATTGACCTGATCAGGGTTGGAGAGAGACATTTAATCACTAAGACAGGAATGAAAGTTGCTAGAGAGACATGGACACCTCTTTTTAACTTACTGGCATGAATCACATTTGCAAAATTTTTCACATGTACCTTAGTGAATAAATCCATTTATATTATCAACTTTTTAAAAAAGATCAAAATAAAGTTATACTTAAAAATACTTTCTTTGGGGAGAGTGGTAGGAGCCATACTTAAAGTTTTTAATTAGTAGAGTTAGCAGTATTGATTTTATAATAACACACCATATGTATGTTCTTAGATAATTCATTAATAATGAATTGATGTCTTTCCTACAGTGGATTTTTAGAAGTCTACTTATTCCACATAACTTTTTGCATTTCTGAATTTGTTCTTTTAGTGTTAGGATGGATTTTATCAAAATAATGTTAGATTTCATTACACATCAATAATATAAAATGGCATCTTAGTGAATTATAATGCTATTGAGTCATAAATAAGAGTCCATAC
>SJYQ01004703.1:20000-34697 GCA_006410935.1 Redunca redunca | reverse complement strand
AGTCATATAAGATATTCAGAGTGCTGAAGGAATGTAAATGACTGTATAAAATGTTATATATGAAACATAATGTGGTGAATTATATATTTAGTTTCCTAAAGTAGAAATAGGGTTTACAAAACTAACTATAATTTATAAATGGCTTGATTACCTCTTCTCCATCATTCCATTTATAGTAATAATTGAAAACTGCATCTTCTTAAATGATCATGCATGACAGGGTAAAACCAGTATTGTACACTAACCTATACAAGTGTATGAATGCTGCATTTCAAGCACCTATATTACTCTTGTCTAGAGAGATTTCTAACCCCTGAAGGTGGTAGATTAGCACTTGAAGTACCAAGAGACTGTCATGCCTAAAGCAAAATTCTTGGGGAATAAGGAAACAAAAATCAATATAGTTTCTTACAGTATTTTACCCCTTGAAAAGACTCTTTTTCCCTTAATTTTGTGTATTTTTTCAACACTCCTGTGTGTGTTTAGATTTGAAATTACTTAGAAATTTTATTTGTTCTTTGAAATTATTGAGAAAAAGAAAATTAATCATCATTATGCTTTGAGCCTGTAATAATGTGCTGTTGAGTATCAATCATTTGATTTAGCAGCTACAGTCTATTATTGATCTTGAATCACATATTCAGTAGAACACTAGGTAAGTCCAATGTGTTTGAGGTTGAGAGAGGATGTAATCAAGTGGAGACAGCAAACATTTATAAGTTAGAATGTCAGTAAAGTCATCAGTAAAGAGATCATATCTGGATAAAAATCTGCAATTAAAGTGATTACTTAAATTTATTAAATTTAAAATAATCTTTTCTCTTGTGATCCTTCATTTATACCTATTATGTATCAGCCAAATTAGAGAGAACAGTGAAATGTGATACTTTTTACCAACTGATATCTTTGCTGAATTTTTGGGTAACACTGATTTACTTTTTTGGTAGTGACAGAGAACTGGTTAGTTTCCACTTAATAATTTTCATTACAATAATCTTAGCATCATTAGCATGGTAGTCATTTGAGGGATTTTGCTATTTTTTTAAGTATATCTACTCCAACTACACATTGAAGTAGTGAAGAAATGTATCACATGATGGTCTCTGCACACTGCTATGCATAGGTTTCTGTCAAAACTCTTATCACTTCTAAGTTAGCTTTATCTAGTAAATGACAGAGCATTCAGTTATCCAGAAATCATTGATTTGGGTGCCCTTTCCATAGTCTCTGAAAGATAAGGGTGTTTTCCTTTCTTTAGTATGTAAATACCTAGCTAAATAGCATCTGGACATTTGGTTGAAGGTTACAATGACATTTAGCATGGTTTTTTTTTTTTTTTTTCTGTGTTATTACTGAGGGATCCTTTCTCAAGTTTTTCAGCTTCACCTGGACTCTATCTCAAACTATGGATTAACCCAGTGCATGCATGCATGCTCAGTCACTTCAGTTTTGTCCAACTCTTTGTGACTGTATGGACTGTGGCCTGCCAGGCTTGTCTGTCCATGGGTTTCTCCAGGCAAGAATATTGGAGTGGGTTGCCATGCTCTCCTCCAGAGGATCTTCCTAACCCAGGAATGGAAACTGGGTCTTCTGCAATGCAGGTGTATTTTTTACTACTGAGCCACCGGGAAAGCCCCAGATTAATCCAGTAGAAATATTCAAATGTGAGGACAGAATTATCTCTTGTGGTAGCTCAAGTATATATAAAACATACCTTGGTTTATATTATCTGGAGTGTTTTGTTGTTACTTTTGCTGTTAGTTATTAAAATTTGGCTTCCCATCTGTATTGGTTCTATAGTACCAATAGACTGAATTAATCTGATACCACTAATGTGCTGCCTTCTTTGGTAATCTTCTCTAATGGTAAAATGTTTCTCTCTGACCTTTTCCACGCTGAAATCTGTCTCCATTGGGAACTGAGAACTCATTTCAACTGGCTGTCCCATATCTGTTCCAATGCCATCAAAAGTTAGTCAAAGACGATAGGGCTACACTCATCATCTATAAGAACTATAAGAACTGGTTATAGTTCTTCATGCTTTGTAAAGGAAATATTTTCTAGAATTTTTCATGAATTTATCAACTACTGATGGATTGATCCTTTATTCTAGGTTCTACTCTAGGTACATTCAGTAATGAACATAAGAGACACAAAGCTTTGTTCTCATAGAGAACTGGAACTCAGAAGTTGAATGAAAGAATGAAAAGACTATTTTGGAAAGTTATATGTGCTTTGGAAATAAAGCAAAGAAGGGGCTATTAAGTTTTGGAGGGTATGGTAAAATTTTAAATAAGTTGTTCAAAGATATATCTGGAAAATATGGTATGTAAGGCAAACCCTAAATAAACCATATGGGACATGGGGATATCAGGATGGAATATGGAGGGTGTTAGTCAACAAAAAATAGCAAATGCAAAAAACCTGAACTGAGACTTTCCTGGCATGTTTAAAGAATGTTAAGGAGTCAGGTGTGGCTGGGATGGAGGGAGAAAAGAGAAGTTAAATGAGTAATGGAGGTTGGGGAATAAGATCGTAGTCAGTTCACCTCTATCAGAATAATTCTTTGTAAATTCATCCAGGTCATTGTGAGTATCATATTGGAATCCTTTTTACTGCTGAGTAGTATTCCATATATGGATATAACATAGTTTATTTAACCTGTTGCCTGTTGAAGGATAGGCTTCCAGGTGGTGCTAGTGCTAAAGAACTCACTTGCCAATGCAGGAGATATATAAGAGAGAGATGGGGGTTTGATTCTTTGGTCAGGAAAACCAGTGGAAGACGGCATGGCAGGCGACTCCAGTATTCTTGCCTGGATAATCCCATGAGCAAAGGAGCCTGGCAGGCTACAGTCCATAGTATCACAAAGATTTGGACACAACTGAAGTGACTTAGCATGCAACATGCACTATTGAAGGATAACTGGCTTTGTCTAGTTTGAGGCTATTATACATAAATCTGCTATAAACATTCACATACAAGATTTTGTGTGACCATGTGTTTGTTCTTCTGGAATAAATGCCTAAGATGCAATTACTGGAATACATGGTAATTGGGAGTTAATTTTCTTTAAAAGAAATTGCCAACATTTGTTGTTTTTGTTGTTTATTTATCACTTCAATAGGGGCTTCCCTGGTGGCTCAGATGGTAAAGCGTCTGCCTGCAATGCGGGAGACCCGGGTTCAATCCCTGGGTCAGAAAGATCCCCTGGAGAAGGAAATGGCAACCCACTCCAGTACTCTTGCCTGGAAAATTCCATGGATAGAGGAGCCTTGTAGGCTACAGTCCATGGGGTCACAAAGAGTTGGACACTACTGAGCAACTTCACTTCTTTACTTCTTCAGTAGGTGTGTAGTGATACATCATGTTTTAAAAATAATAACATATTTCATGGTTTTTTAAATAGTTTTAAGTTAATAGAAAAAATAAATTTCTCATATACCTCCTATAGATCTTTATGTACAGATAACATTACAGGGTCCTTTAGCAGTTTTCAAATGACAAATTCACTCAACAGTCTAACCTCTGTAAGACATAAAATACTTCCTCTGCAAATTTCTAAAAAATTTCTATTAGCTTAAATTACAGAGATAGTCATTGAATCCAAATTTAGATAATCAACTAAGCAAATATAAAAACCATGTCATACTTTTAATGCTAGCATGTTACATTCAGATTTTCAGGTAAGTTCACCCATACTAATACATATAACTCAAAAGTATTTTTCTCCTATTAGGGTGTCAGCTTCAGAAGCAATAGATAATTGTAGTCTCCACATTTTACCTGCAAAAGTATGACTTTTTCATTTATTTTTAAATATAATTCATTTTATATTAAATTCAGACTTATATTTGGCATACTGATCCATATATATATCAAGGTTTAGTTACAGACCTGGATATATGAGGAGTAGTGGAGGTGAAGTTAACTTCTTGCAGCATAACACACCCAATAGACAATCAGGCAGAATGATTACTGAAGCTGGAAGCATCATCATCTTACACGAGGAAAAAAGACTAACAATAAAACTTCACTGGCGATGTGTGTTTTTTGGTTTTTATATATTCCTTAGTGTCTGCCTTTCAACTTACAAGGTTCTGGTGTTTGTATATCACTGCCTTATCCTTTATTTACTAAAATTTTGGATGATGTGCATTTAAGTAATGCTGAATTCTGACTCAGTATTCTGGGTATGAGATAGAAGTATTCATTATGATTTTTTAAACATCCTAGACTGCCTGACCTGCCTCTTGAGAAACCTATATGCAGGTCAGGAAGCAACAGTTAGAACTGGACGTGGAACAACAGACTGGTTCCAAATAGGAAAAGGAGTACGTCAAGGCTGTATATTGTCACCCTGCTTATTTAATTTCTATGCAGAGTACATCATGAGAAACTCTGGGCTGGAAGAAGCACAAGCTGGAATCAAGATTTCCAGGAGAAATATCAATAACCTCAGATATGCAGATGACATCACCCTTATGGAAGGAAGTGAAAAAGAACTAAAAAGCCTTTTGATGAAAGTGAAAGAGGAGAGAGAAAAAGTTGGCTTAAAGCTCAACATTCAGAAAACGAAGATCATGGCATCTGGTCCCATCACTTCATGGGAAATAGATGGGGAAACAGTGTCAGACTTTATTTTTCTGGGCTTCAAAATCACTGCAGATGGTGACTGCAGCCATGAAATTAAAAGACGCTTACTCCTTGGAAGGAAAATTATGACCAACCTAGATAGCATATTCAAAAGCCAACATTACTTTGCCAACAAAGGTCCATCTAGTCAAGGCTATGGTTTTTTCAATGGTCATATGTGGATGTGGGAGTTGGACTGTGAAGAAAGCTGAGCCCTAAAGAATTGATGCTTTTTAACTGTGGTGTTGGAGAAGACTCTTGATAGTCCTTTGGACTGCAAGGAGATCCAACCAGTCCATTCTAAAGGAGATCAGCCTTGGGTATTCTTTGGAAGGAATGATGCTAAAGCTGAAACTCCAGTACTTTGGCCACCTCATGCGAAGAGTTGACTCATTGGAAAAGAGTCTGATGCTGGGAGGGATTGGGGGCAGGAGGAGAAGGGGATGACAGAGGATGAGATGGCTGGATGGCATCACTGACTCGATGGACATGAGTTTGAGTGAACTCCAGGAGTTGGTGATGGACAGGGAGGCCTGGTGTGCTGCAATTCACAGGGTCACAAAGAGTCAGACACGACTGAACGACTGAACTGAACTGAACTTAGTGCCTTGAGGGAAACATATAGACACGAGTTTGTCATTCTCTGTAAGTTGACAGCACTCTTATAAACACTATTTTCCTGCAACAATCCTCAAATCTTTTGTGACCTTGATAGTGATCTATGGCAGTGGATACTTGGTTCCCCAGGCCTAGCCTGTAATAGAAATTTTGTAACTAGTGGTCACTGATGATATTTTATTTGTCTTTTACCACTTTATGACATTTACTTAAAAAAATCCTCTCTCTCTTTTTAGTTATATGTATAATATGGCATATGAGCCCAAATTAGACACAAATACTCTTATCACCTCTCTTGCTACTGCTGCTAAGTCACTTCAGTTGTGTCTGACTGTGTGCAACCCTATAGATGGCAGCTGTCCCTGGGATTCTCCAGCCAAGAATATTGGAGTGGGTTGCCATTTCCTTCTTCAATGCATGAAAGTGAAAAGTGAAAGTGAAGTCACTCAGTTGTGCCTGACTCTTAGCGACCCCATGGACTGCAGCCTACCACGCTCCTCCATTCATGGGATTTTCCAGGCAAGAGTACTAGAGTGGGCTGCCATTGCCTTCTCCAATTAAGTTCTCTATATTTCTAGTTTCTGATCCTTCTCTGTACCTATTTCTTTATCAATTAAGTCTTTTATAAATAAGTGGCTGAACACAATGCTAGCTAATTTTAAGGAAGAAATGCTATATTAGTCATAATTCTCCAGACAAACAGAACAGGGTGGGATGATTTGGGAGAATGGCATTGAAACAAGTATAATATCATTTAAGAAATGAATCGCCAGTCTAGGTTTGATGCAGGATACAGGATGCTTGGGGCTGGTGCACTGGGATGACCTAGAGAGATGGTATGGGGATAGAGGTGGGAGAGGGGTTCAAGATTGGAAACATGTGTACACCTGTGGCAGATTCATGTTGATGTATAGCAAAACCAATACAGTATTATAAATTAAAATAAAGTAAAAAAAAGTTTTATGTATTTATCATTAATAAATATAATATAAATATATGTAAAATAAAATATAAAAGATGCACAGAAATAAATACAAGTACACACACAAGTCCTAGAAGGTATGAAATCTGTAGGGGAAACCAACAGGCTGGTGATGCAGGGAAGAGCTGATGCTGTAGCACTAGTTTTTAAAGACAAAATTCCTTCTTTGGGAAGCCTCAGATTTTGTTCTTAAAGCCTTCAACTGATTGGATAAAGCCGACCCACATTATAGAGGATAATTTTCCTTACTCAAAGACTACTGATTTAAATGTTAATAACACATAAAATATACTTCTCAACAACAGTTAGTTTGGTATGAGTATCAACTTGGCATAAAAATTAACAAATTTTTGTGATAACCAATGTATCACAAATATATTGGAACATATACACAGTTTATACACAGGGATTCAGATTATCCAAGATTACTGAAGGGATTATAGTTTGTCACTGCTATTGTCCAAATTTTATCATCTGTTAACTACCAGAGCTACGACTCATGCTACCCTACTTAACCAGTAGCCAGGATAACACTGGGGAGAAACTTTAGCCTTAGCTTCCATTAAGTATTTCAATGATTCCTTCAATTATTCAATACAACTCTATGAATCAATTATTATGCTAGTAAATTTTAAGACTATGACAGAGATCAAAACTAAGTTTCTGATCTTTTGGGAATTTCCATTATAAAATGGAGTAACAGATACTAAATGAAATTAGGTAGGTATTATACATATGAATATGTAGAAAGTAGGGAAAACCGCTAGACCATTCAGATATTACCTAAATCAAATCCCTTATGATTATACAGTGGAAGTGAGAAATAGATTTAAGGGCCTAGATCTGATAGATAGAGTGCCTGATGAACTATGGAATGAGGTTTGTGACATTGTACAGGAGACAGGGATCAAGACCATCCCCATGGAAAAGAAATGCAAAAAAGCACAATGGCTGTCTGGGGAGGCCTTACAAATAGCTGTGAAAAGAAGAGAGGCAAAAAGCAAAGGAGAAAAGGAAAGATATAAGCATTTTAGTTAAAACCTAACATTCATTCAATGATGTAATCATTTTTCTCTAACTTTTTATTTACAAAATTTTATTTTATTTCAAGCTATATGATCCACTTAAGCTGGAGTATATAACATTTATACTACATTTAAAGCATTGCTAAGTGACCTTTAACATATTTATGAAACACACTATCATGGAATAATTGATTGTCTCTTACATCCTGGTGTGAATTGTGAGGTATTAAAATTTAAATATGTTTTAGAAAGGTACAAAATATGCTCCATATTATAGATGAGTTTACTCATGAAATAATTTTTATCTTAAAGTATTATATATGAAAATAAATCTATTTACCTGATTAATTTGCTAGCTTTTGTTTTCAATTAAGACATTCAGTGCTATTTGATCTTTAAATGTGAGCAAATTTATGGAATTAATTAAGTGAAATCATTATAGCACTTAAACATTACAGAGCACTTTCCTTATAATTATCTCATTGACCTTATTTGATGTGATATAATAATATAACTCTTCATATAAGACTATAACCTTCATATGAGAAAATTCTAAATATTCATTTTTCTTTTTACTGTTTCACTATAAAAGATGAGGATGGTAAAGAAGTTTGAGGAAATAAAACTAAGTACACCAAAATACAAAAATGTGCATTTTGTCCTGATCTGGAATTGATTAAACAAAGTGTGTATCTTAGTATTAATAAGTTTTGCCTCACTAAATAAGTAAGCTTTGCCTCAGTAAATAAATAGTTGTTGTTTGTAGACTACAGATGTCCCATCAGTATTTAACTCTTTGACCACATCAGAATAATTTCCTAGTGTCAACGTCTATGACTCTTTTCCTGAGAGAATCTCTGTGCTCTGGAAGCTGATATGCCCATGTCACAAAGGAATGCCAGTGAATTAACATGCCCTTAAGAATAGTTCTCAGTCAGTGACTAATGGAAATGACGTGAATATACCCCAGGTCCATCCCTCCAAGTGAGTTAACACTGAGCTGTAGGCCCTAAATGAAACTCCTTAGTCTCAAAGTAGGATTTATCTTCAATTGTTCACCATGTTAACTTGCTTAATAAGTCACCCTGTACTGGCTTCTTTCCCTTCCATGTCTCATTTCTTCTCTCCCCTAGCATTATTTCCTGGGAACACCTTACAATTAAACTAATTTTATGCGAATCCTCATATCACAGGAGGATCCTGGGGAAACACAAAATAATACAAGCAGTTAAACCAATAAAAATTATATCCAAACTTCTGTTGAATAGGCCTTAAAAATAAATAAGCTGTTGGGAAAGGGGCTTACTTATCTAAGAATACTGGAAAAATTAGTTCAGCAAACAGCATGCTTGACTTCTAATGTCTGTCAGAGAAAACATTAAAAGACAACCTTGGTCAGAGGAGAGAATTCTCTATTCCGCTCTTCAGATTTCACTTTTTGAAATGAGTAACTAAAGATAAAGGCTAAATTGTGTGAACAATTAGTTAACCTGCTTACATGCAGTAATGATCTTCTAGAATTTTTACTCTAGAAAATGAAATACTAAGTGAGCATCTCACCCACATATCCCATTCTTTGCTTCTTTGCTGTTGTTTAGTGTTATGATAACTTTAAAGGAACTACTGGAATTCCTAATTTTCAGCTCAATGAAAACAAGGTTTTGTACTCTAGTGGAAAATTTTCCTCCTCTATTCAAGACAAAAGAAAAACAAAACCCCTCTAATCCAACAAAGCCCTAAGTTTGAAGAAATAAAATGATAAAATAAGAGAATTTGGGGGTACAAAGTTAAGAAGACACTTCCTCTTTTAACTCCTGGTTTCCCAGACTCTATTATGGCTGTGGGAGAAAAAATAGAAAATACCGGTTGCTAGTTCATAACTTTTATGGTGGACAGAATGTAGTTTGTTAGGTGTTATCAGTCAACTAGTTCTGTTTCTTAGTAATTCCATAATTTTTACTGCCAACTTATTTAAGGTGGTGGGCCATTAACGGATATAAGCTTATTTATTCTTTTGCTGCACTTTATAAGAAGCAGTATTTTAGAGAAGCATGATGGGAAATAATGATTTCAGAATGTTTAGGAACAATGCTGGTGGGCATTGTGGACAGTGCCACAGTTTATCCCAGTGAGATAAAATCCCCTTACACGAAGTCAAACAGTCCCTGAGCAACAGGGAAATTCTTGGTTTGCTTCCCACACTTCAGTAGATCTGGGCAATAAGAGATCTGGGAGCCTAGATAAATTTAGGCTGTTCACTATTCCTGGTATAGCAGGAAGCAGGGATTTCATGTTGTGTCAGTTTCCCTTGCCTCTCAAGTCCCATAGGTCTGAATTGCTACGAGACCAGGTGAATGCTATAGAAATAGAGGATTTTTGTCAAAGCTGAGGAAGACTGACATTAGCCAGCCACAACTTTATGAGGGGATTGATAGCAAAGCAGCCCAGTATTTACCCTGGAGGAAGTCTTTGATATTGGTTCGGAAACAAGTCTGTCCTTTGGCCCAGAGGAAGATGCTATCTTTAACTTCCAAGGCTGCATACTTTGGAGACATCCTTGAAATTCAGTCCTGAAGAAGAGTTTCCATAAATAATATAGGAATACCATGAAGCATTGCCTCCTGATCTCTCCATGATGAATTCTAATATAATTAACCTTGATTAGCCTATTTATAGGCAATGGTAAATTCAGTTACTCAAAGGAACTAGTTTTGGTGTCTGCTTTTCAAAGACTGAGTACACTTTAATAGAAGAATCAAATAAATCTTGATGTGAAGAAGCACATACTGTTAGCTCAGGCATTATTTCAATTGCAGTTCTGTCACCATTACCTCTTTGGCAGTGATCTTACTGAGTAACACTGGAATAAGAGATCAACTGATATCAGAGTTTTCATCTTATTGTTAGGGAAGGTGGGGTCCAGCTGCTCACCACTCAAAAGTCAATAAAGAGGTAAGGTTCGAGGAAAGGAAAGTTTGCTTTATTTCAGAGGCTAGCAGTCTGGGGCAGAGGGCTGAGCCCCCACCCCCCATTGACAATTTCTGAGCAAGAGATTTTAAAGGGAAGTCTCATGGGTGCATAGGTGGAGGGAGGGGACTACATGCAGAAACAGCACAGTCAGATCTGACAGTCATCTTGAAATCGGTCATGTGGTAGTCTGATCAGTATCATCTTGATTGATTTAAGTACAGTTAGTCAGTTACAAGATCAGTTTGTTCTTATTTTTTTGAGGTCATTTCTCAGAATTGTGGAAGCTGATATCATAGCTACAATCTGGTCATCATGCAGTTAACTTCTTCCATCTGTTTGGAGTTTCAGTATAAGAAAGCTCAAAGGATATGACCCAGGATATTAAATATATAATCCTTGAGGAGGAACTGAAGATCCTTGACTTCACTTAAAGACTAAAATATTATTACTTAGTCTTGCCTGACTGTTTCTCTTTGCTTCCGCATTTTGTCACTTTTCTGACTAAACTTATTCTTTGGCTGAATTTTACCCACAGAAAAAGGTAGGTGGAGGACATGGTGAGCAAGGACCTACTCTGTTTCACTGTTGCTCACCTTATTATTAAAGGCCTCATCTGTATGTCACGTCCTTTGGTGGTCATCCTTATACCTTGTTTCCATCATTAAAGACCTATCTGTACTCCTATTTCTCAGTGTCTCTTGTCATTTTTGTTCCTTCAGTCTTATTCTTTCAATACCCTGACCACCTAGGCTAACCATTAGTGACTGTCCATGGATTTATGTGGATCCATGTCTCCAGGCAACTCTTAATTAAGAGAAATCATATGTACACCTCAAAGTGCTACTCAGTCCACTTCAGATTCATCCTTGAGGAGAGAGATAATGTTTACATGCATAGTGCCAGCATTCCTCAGACAAGTGTACACATAAAGCCTCATGAGGACAGTATTGGTGAACTGAGGGGAAGGTACCCAGTGCAGGGACAGAGGTGTTGTTAGTGTGTGAGATTCTTCATTATGCCAGGAAGTTCTGCTTAACTCCAATCTTCAGTGTTCTCACTTGCACATAATATTGGGGTGCTGCTATATGTATTGCACATTTAATTTTGTGGGTCAAAGCTTAAGGGCAGTTCAGATTGAATGGTCTCTTGGCAGCTCATTCAGATTAGTCGCTTTATGGCTCTATAGAAAGTCTGGGGCTATATCTCAATAAGAGACTAGTAATCTAGAGAATACTGTTGTTACTCTAACCACAGTACACTGTGGCTTTCCAGAAGCTCCATAGAGCAAGCATGTCTGCTGAAGAAAATGTAAATAACATTTTATCTGTCGAATTAAATCAAAGTAGCAGAGTTCCTTGGGTACCAATAAAAACTGGCCATAATAGAATCTCTGAAAGACAGTCAAAGGAATTGCAGGCTAATCCCATAAACTACTCTTTCCCTGCACAACCCAATAACTGTTTTAAATTGTGTGGAAAAGAATATTAATGAGCAAGTGAGCTCAAGTCATAGTTTCACCATTGGAATAATAATTGTGAACAAAATGTAAGTGGAGAAGTTTGAATAGACTAATCCAGGAATCTTTCCATATCAGTTATTGGCCAGGTGCTAAGTTTTATCTGACCTTTGTGACCCCATGGACTGCAACAGCCAGGCTTCCCTGTCCTTAACCATATCCTGGAGTTTGCTCAATGTCCATTGAGTCAGGGATGCCATCCAGCCATCTCATCCTCTTTGTCATCCTCTTCTCCTCTTGCCCTCAATCTTTCTCAGCATAAGAATCTTTTCCAAAGAGTTGGCTTTTCACATCAGATGGCCAAAGAATTGGAGCTTCGGCTTCAGCATCAGTCCTTCCAATGAATTTTCAGGCCTGATTTCCTTTAGGATGGACTGAATTGATCTCCTTGCTGTCCAAGGGACCTTCAAGAGTTTCTCCAGCACCACAGTGCGAAAGCATCAACTCTTTGGCAGTCAGCCTTCTTTGTGGTCCAACTTCCATATTCATACACAACTACAGGAAAAACATAGCTTTGACTAGATGGACCTTTGTCAGCAAAGTAATGTCTCTGTTTTATAGTATACTATCTAGGTTTGTCAACTTTTCAAGAGTCTTTTGATTTCATGGCTGCAGTCACCATCTACAGTGATTTTGCAGCCCAAGAAAATAAAATCTGTCACTGTTTCTATTGCTTCCTCAACTATTTGTCATAAAGTGATGGGACTGGATGCCATGATCTTAGTCTTTGAATGTTGAGTTTTAAACCAGCATTTTCACTCTCCTTTTTCACTTTCATCAAGAGGCTCTTTAGTTCCTCTTTTGTTTCTGCCATTATGGTGGTATTATCTGCATATCTGAGGTTATTGATATTTCTCCCTACAATCTTGATTCCAGTTTGTGATTCACCAGTATTGTCAGAGATAATAATAAATGGTGACCATTTGATCTGTATTCTCAAAAGTTTGCATAACTCTAGAAACAACATTCTTCACACACACAAACACATATTTAAGATTAACAAGAAGTAACAAATAAATATATTTTCATCCAGGAAATATGCTACTAAACAGCTAAAAAAAAAAAAACACCTTTTTTTTAACCTTGATAGCCCCTTATTTTGAAAAATGTAGGAGGACTTAAAAACTTCTATTACTGAAATTTCTATTAACCTGGAACTACTAAATTGGAGAAGCATCAGTTAGAAATGGACATGGAACAACAGACTGGTTCCAGATTGGCAAAGGAGTACGTCAAAGCTGTATAATGTCACCTTGCATATTTAATTTATATGCAGAGTACATCATGTGAAATGCCAGGCTGGATGAAGCAGAAGCTTGAATCAATTTTGCTGAGAGAAATATCAATAACCTCATATACGCAGATGACACCACCCTTATAGCAGAAAATGAAGAAGAACTAAAGAGCCTCTTGAAAGTGAAAGAGAAGAGTGAAAAAGTTGGCTTAAAACTCAGCATTAAAAAAACTAAGATCATGGCAGCTGGCCTCATCACTTCATGACAAATAGATAGGGAAACAATGGAAACGGTGACAGATTTTATTTTCTTGGGCTCCAAAATCACTGCAGATGGTGACAGCTGCCATGAGATTAAAAGACTCTTGCTCCTTGGAAGAAAAGCTCTGAACAACATGAACAGCATATTAAAAAGCAGAGACATTGCTTTGCCAAAAAAGGTCCGTCTAGTCAAAGCTATGGTATTTCCAGTAGTCATGTACGGATGTGAGAGTTGAACTAAAGAAAGCTGAGCACCAAAGAATCGATGCTTTTGAACTATGGTGTTGGAGAAGACTCTTGAGAGTCCCTTGGGCTGCAAGGAGATCAAACCAGTCCATGCTAAAGGAAATCAGTCCTGAATAATCATTAGAAGGACTGATGCTGAAGTTGAAACTCCAATAATATGACCACCTGATGTGAAGCACTGACTCTTTTGAAAAGACCCTGATGCAGGGAAAGATTGAAGGTAGGAAGAGAAGGGGATGACAGAGAATGAGATGGTTGGATGGCATCACTGACTCGATGGACATGAGTTTGAGCAGGCTCTGGGAGTTGCTGTTAGACAGGGAAGCCTGTCATTCTGCAGTCCATGGAGTCACAGAGTCGGACATGACTGAGCAACTGAATTGAACTGAACTAACTTGGAGACAGTTTTGGAAATACAGAATAGGAGAAATTACTATTTTTATTTCTATATAGGACAATTCTATAAGGAAACACCTGTAAACATTTATCCACCTGGTATTTGATGACAATAACTTCAATTCAGTGTATTATTAGAATAATGTGTGGTAAATTATTTGCTCATGCCCCAGCCCTAATGAGTATGATTATTACAATACAAAGGTGGAAACTGGGTTGAGAAAAAATACATATATTTAATATTTGTTAAACTATTATTTATTTAATTATGTAAATGTTTTCTCAGATAATGTGAATTTTTAGCTTCAGCTAACATTTCTTCCACATGATAAAATCAGAGGAAATAAATGTACTAATTCAAATACACAGAGATTCATTTCCTTGGATCAAAGGGAAAAAAAATAAAAAGAGCTATTCATGATATTCAGAGCAACTGTTAAGTATTTCTTCATATTTTTACAGTTTGTGGATCACTGGAACACAACATTCAGAGCTCTATGAAACTGCCTTAATGATAACTGCTTATGCGCTTAGTGCTTCAAAATCTGTTTGAATATAGAAATCAATTATGTGAACAGGTGCAACCAAGTAACTAGGTTTCATGCTCACTGGGATATCACAAACATTTAAATTTGATAAAGTTAATCTATAAATATGTTCCTTCATATACAACAATAAGTTGATATACATTCATGAAAATGCAAATATAGAAATCAAGGCCTGGAAAGTGATTATGATTTCTCTTTAGCAAAGTGATGTAGTAATTTCAGCTCCATGCAAAATTTTTCTAAGGATGAAATCAACATTGAGGCAA
>SJYQ01004701.1:3106-58764 GCA_006410935.1 Redunca redunca | reverse complement strand
GAAAAAACAAAAACAAAACAAAAACACCCAACCAAACAAACAAAAAACACTGCACTAATTTATAATATAGCTCAGAAACAGCCATTGAACATGGGATTCTGAGCTCAGGTTATTCACATATTTAAGGCAAAGAAAGATTGCTTTCCTGTTGAAGGAAATGAAATACTGGAATTCTAAGAAAGACAGAATATTAGGATATCAATGTACAGTTCTTCACACAAGGGATGAAGAGCAGGTCTAGGGCAAGACATTGTGTCTCTCATAGCTATAGAACATAAGTGCAAAGGTTACCATAGTAACTTTAAGCTTATCTAATTACTAAATGGCTTCTGACAAATCTCACTGTTTATAGAACAAAAGAGTAATTTGAAGGGCTTGCGTGTCGAATAGAGAGTACAATTGGAAAATCAGAAATCCTTTTTGGCAACTTTATAGCAAGTTCCTCATCTCATGCTTATGCTTATGCTCAGTAGCTTAGTGGTGCTGGTGGTGGTTTAGTTGCCAAGTCGTGTCTGACTCTTGGGATCCCATAGACCGTAGCCTGTCAGGTTCCTCTGTCCATGGGCAAGAATGCTGGAGTAGGTTGCCATTTCCTTCTTCAGGGATCCTCCCGACCCAGGAATCGAACCTGGGTCTCCTGCATTGGAGGCACATTATTTACCAACTGAGCTATGAGGGAAGCCAGGTATGTTCAACTCTGCAACCCCTTGGACTGTTGCCTGCCAGGTTCCTCTGTCCATAGATTTTCCCGGCAAGAATAGTAGAGTGGGCTGTATTTCTTCTTCCAGCTCTTATGTCATAATTATAAAAAAAGAAAAGCTGAATACTGAGCCCACAACATGATTGAATTCAGAGGTTCAGTATCAAGTAAAGGCATTCAAGGCAGAAATCCAGACACAAAATCCAGAATACTATTTGGAGACTTTTGCACTTATGGATGAAATTGAGAACTTCAAAACTCCAAATCCCTCTCCTTTGCCAACAGAGGCAATCATCTATCTCAGCTTAAAGGAGTTGCCTTCTCTTGTATAAACTCTTTAGAATGACTCCACCAAATATATGACTAAGAAATAACATTTGTCTTCAGAACCCATAACAGATCACTCCTCATGTTCTCCATAAATGTAACAAAAGTAACATTCTAGCATAGCCCAGATAGAGAAGCATAAGGCCTTATCCAGGAGGGCATAGCATGACAGAAAACATTTAACAAGGTGTCACCAATTTATTTGGGTAAGGATGTATACAATATGCAAATACATGCTGAGAATGTTATATCAAGGAAGATGAAATAGATTAGACTTGATTGCCATAACTGTACTGATGGAGAAATTACCCAGATATAATATGTGATTGGGAGGAATATTAATATTCAGCTAACTTGGTTAATGAGACTCAGTGATGGTCTAGAGACTAGAAAGTTGAAATGCTAGAACTTCCTTGGCATACCACATGGGAAGGAATTTGAAAGCTCAGGGAAATAGAAATGTTAGAATGAACATTATTATGTGCAATTCATTTAGCTAGTACAAATTGGTGACTAGGGGAGTTAGATTATATATTAACATGGCTTGTTGTTCTGGACACCTAATAAAATGAGGGTACAGAGTCAATAAAATAAGGCTTGGAAAATGTTCCAGTATCAGGAACCTTCATTTTTGGTAATACTTAGGGAAGGAATTTAGAGTTCCTTCCCTACATATTGAAACATGGATATGTTTCAATCATCTTTGAATGTAAAGAATCTAAGATACTAAATACACACAAAAATGTCTGTGTGTCATGTATCTATATTTATATTTATGTTCATCTTGATCAATTAATCTAACAAAGTGTATATTGCTCTATAGCAGAAAAACCTTTTCTTATATGTTATCTATTTTGTAACCATTATTGCTTCAGTTCCTATTAATTTCATGCACGATGACACTGAAGTGCACTGATATCAGAATAAATTAAATGACCCATATTAGCATATGTGTAACTGATATTTAGCACCTATTTTGACTTAAACACTAGGATAGATAATGGGAAAAGAGAGGTAAGCATGCTCTCAATTTAATGACAATCTAAAAATTAGTCAAACTCCCATTCAGATAACAACTGAGTTGATGAACCTTGTAATAAAGTTTATAGAATAAAGACAATGGAGACTTGAGAAAGGATTTCTAGAGAAATTAAGATATAAGTGGTGGCTAATTTACAATAAAGTAACAAAGTGAACACATTCCACTTATCACTTCATCATTAGTAACCCTTCTTATGTTATACTTGAATATCTTTTCAAATTTTCACTTAATGTGAATTAAGGGAATTACTTTCATTTTTATGCATAGACAGACACATGGGGTTTCCCAGGTGGTGCTAGTGGTAAAGAACATGCCTGACAATGCAGGAGGCATAAGGGAGACAGTTTCCATCCTTGCATGAGGAAGATTCCCTGGAGGAGGCCACCAGAACCGACTCCAGTATTCTCTCCTCGAGAATCCCATGGACAGAGGAGCCTGGCAGGCTACAGTCCATAGGGCCGCATGCATGCACAGACAGATAGATAGATAGAGACATAGATGTAGATATAGATATACAGATAATTGATTATATCATCCTTTGTAAAAATTTATTATTTCTTATCTCAAGAGCTTGTATCTTATTGCTTGATAACATATATTTTGAATTTGATCATTATTATAATATGTTCTGCTCAATCATGTAGCATAACTAGATGATACCATTCTATTTCCTTTTTTTCAAAATTTTATGTCATACTTCATTTAAAGCCTTGATTAATCTGAACCTCTAAGTTTCAAAAATATTATTTTCAATTTAATGGGGAAAGAGATATCTAAACATCCTCACCTGAAACAGTTTTGCAATCCATTAGGTTTTATAAAGAACTCCTCAGACCCCTTGTGATTAAAGAAAATATTTAAACTTTAACTCAAAGTGAATTAATGCTTTGGCATTTTCTGATGGTTGCTTTTGAATATACAGTCAACTATGTAAAACTCTATGTGAATGGAAAGCAAACATACTCTAGCACTATATTTTAGTCTTTATTCTTTAAGGACAGTTCATATTATAACTGAAAATATTCTTCAGAAGTGAAACAGTCCTATGAGTTCAATAGCTCATGTAAACTCATAATGAATTATCTTCACTGTCGAAAAAAAAATTTGTTATTATGTTCTTGAAGGAAGCAAACACTTTAATTTGCTACATTTTCATTGCTTGTATGATCCCTTCTCATCAGTTAATGGGCTTAACATAAAATTAAAACTTAACTGAAGGAAATATTTTGTTGAAAATTCACTGTAATTTAGCAACAGGAGTTGCTGAAGTAGGTAGTTAAGATGCCACATAGTTTTGGGTTTTTTTAATTTTTCTTTTGTTTGTTTAACTGGAAGAAATGTTGAGGTTATTCAGTCATTTCCCTCATTTTCTATTTCTGTAAGTGTGAAACAAAATGACTCCATTGCTTATTTTATAACACACAAGCAGCTTATATAATATTTATGATTGCAATCCAGGTATTTTGATGTATTCAACACTTTGTCTCATTATAGTTTTTAATAAAAGTTGTTTCTTCACATTTTACCTAGAATATTATATTCTTCCATCCTTGTCACTATCAAATTACTACATTGTAGTTGAACTAAGAATTATAAAAGAGAACTAAATTAAAATTAAATTATAATGTTTTTCTGCTGCTGCTGGTGGTATGAAGTTGCTTCATTCGTGTCCAACTCTGTGAGACCCCATAGACGACAGGCCACCAGGCTCCTCCATCCTTGGGATTCTCCAGGAAAGAATACTGGAGTGGGTTGCCATTTCCTTCTCCACCAAAGCATGAAAGTGAAAGTGAAGTACCTCAGTCGTGTCCGACTCCTAGCGACCCCATGGACTGCAGCCTACCAGGCTTCTCTGTCCATGGGATTTTCCAGGCAAGAGTACTGGAGTGGGTTGCCATTGCCATCTGCCACAATAAACCATAATTGTGTAAAATAACCTAATTGGTATACTTTTCCTAATAAAGTCTATATTAACCTCTCCTTGTCTCACTTTTTCCTCCTAAGCAACCTGACCCCTGCCCCAAAAGCAGGTGTCAGATTCCTAAAAAGTCTGGAGGAAAGCTAGTTACTTCCTTTTTGAGTGGAGGAACAAAACTGAACATTGACCCATTTCCATCATGCCCATAATTCCCCTAACACTGCACTGTCAATCATCAGTCACATTGTCAGAAATGTGCAAAAGACTCCAGAGTCAGTCATGTAACACTGCACCACAGGACATACTGTTTAAGTCACATCTTAAACCTGATATCTCAGAACTCTAACCTGAAATCCATTTTGTACTTAGCTGTCTGTGAGTGACAGGGCTAATTGGCTCACTCTCTTGTATAAGGTTACTTTGCAGTAGTCAGATGATGGATTTCTGAAATGTCAAGCTGACAAAGTTAGTTCTTCATTTTTTACCTTCTCATAGGTTTTGAAGGTATTCTTAAAAAAAATAATAGAAAGGGGCACAAATCTTACTGTATGAACATCAGTATGGTGGGTGCCTCACAGTTTTAATCTACTTGAGATATCCTGAATTAGGATATATCAAAATGATCTAAAATTTTGACAAGATATATAGGATGCTAAAATAATCACATGAATACTAAAAATATCAGTAAAAATGTTATTTTAAACACATCACAAACTTACAAACCAGACTGTATCATATGCTTGTGTCATGTTTACTGAATTCAGTCTGTATGAAGAGATACATTACGAAATTATGTTCCTCTCACAGTTTTCAAATTTGTATAGCCATTTCACTGAAAATTTAAATTCATAAACACTCTTAGAGAACAATAAGAAGCAAGCATAATGATAAAAAGAAAAAAGTCTAAGTTCATGCAGGTTGCTATAGCTATTAACTGTAGGCTGGATGATTTATAAACAAAAATATTTTTTTCACAGTTCACGAAGAGGCTTATGTCAAGATCAAGGCATTGCCGCTTTTGAAATTCGGTAACAGTCTCCTCCCTGGTTCATAGAGGATTGTTTTTTTCAGTGCATCCACACGTGTGTTCTCACTAAGTCAGGGGAGCTCTCTATGGTTATATTTATAATAGCATTAATCTCATTCATAAAGGTTCCACCTTCATGATCTAAAAATCAACCAAAGTTCTCACCTCCTAATACCATCACCTTAAGGATTAGGCCTCAATGTGTAAATTCTGAGGAGACAAAACATCTGGTCTATCAGTTCAGTTCAAGGGCTCAGTCATGTATGACTCTTTGCAACCCCATGAATCGCAGCATGCCAGGCCTCCTGTCCATCACCAACTTGCGGAGTTCACTCAAACTCATGTCCATCTAGTCAGTGAGGCCATCCAGCCATCTCATCCTCTGTCGTCCTCTTTTCCTCCTGCCCCCAATCCCTCCCAGCATCAGAATCTTTTCCAATGAGTCAACACTTAGCATGAGGTGGCCAAAGTATTGGAGTTTCAGTTTTAGCATCATTGTTTCCAAAGAAATCCCAGGGCTGATCTCCTTCAGAATGAACTGGTTGGATCTCCTTGCAGTCCAAGGGACTCTCAAGAGTCTTCTCCAACACCACAGTTCAAAACCATCAATTCTTCAGTGCTTGGCCTTCTTCACAGTCCAACACTCGCATCCATACACTACCATTGGAAAAACCATAGCCTTGACTAGACGGACCTTTGTTGGAAAAGTAATGTCTCTTCTTTTCAATATGCTATCTAGGTTGGTCATAAATTTCCTTCCAAGGAGTAAGCGTCTTTTAATTTCATGGTTGCGGTCAACATCTGCAGTGATTTTGGAGCCCCCCCAAATAAAGTCTGACACTGTTTCTACCATTTCCCCATCTATTTCCTATGAGGTGATGGGACCAGATGCCATGATCATCGTTTTCTGAATGTTGAGCTTTAAGCCAACTTTTCCACTCTCCTCTTTCACTTTTATCAAGAAGCTTTTTAGTTCTTCACTTTCTAGCATAAGAGTGGTGTCATCTGCATATCTGAGGTTATTGATACTTCTCCCAGTAATCTTGATACCAGCTTGAGCTTCATCCAGCCCAGTATTTCTCATGATGTACTCTGCATAAGTTAAATAATCATGGTGAAAATATAAAGCCTTGACATACTCCTTTTCCTATTTGGTACCAGTCTGTTGTTCCATGTCCAGTTCTAACTGTTGCTTCCTGACCTGCATATAGGTTTCTCAAGAGGCAGGTCAGGTGGTCAGGTATTCTCATCTCTTTCAGAAGTTTCCACAGTGTATTATGATCCACACAGTCAAAGGCTTTGGCATAGTCAATAGTCAATAAGGCAGAATTAGATGTTTTTCTGGAACTCTCTTGCATTTTCGATGATCCAGTGGATGTTGGCAATTTGATCTCTGGTTCCTCTGCCTTGTCTAAAGCCAGCTTGAATATCTGGAAGTTCAAGGGTCACATATTGCTAAAGCCTGGCTTGGAGAATTTTGAGCATTACTTTACTACCGTGTGAGATGAGTACCATTGTGTGGTAGTTTGAGCATTTTTTGATATTACCTTTCTTTGGGATTGGAATGAAAACTGAGCATTCCAGTCCTGTGGCCACTGCTGAGTTTTCCAAATTTGCTGACATATTGAGTTCAGCACTTTCACAGCATCATCTTTCAGGATTTGAAACAGCTCTACTGGAATTCCATCACCTCCACTAGGTTTGTTCGTAGTGATGCTTTCTAAGGCCCACTTAACTTCACATTCCAAGATGTCTGGCTCTAGGTGAGTGATCATACCATTGTGATTCTCTTGGTCGTGAAGATCTTTTTTGTATAGTCCTTCTGGGTATTTTTGCCACCTCTTCTTAATATCTTCTGCTTCTGTTAGATCCATACCATTTCTGTCCTTTATGGAGCCCATCATTGCATGAAATGTTCCCTTGGTATCTTTAATTTTCTTGAAGAGATCTCTACTCTTTCCCATTCTGTTGTTTTCCTCTATTTCTTTGCATTGATTGCTGAAGAAGGCTTTCTTATCTCTCCTTGCTATTCTTTGGAACTCTGCATTCAGATGCTTATATCTTTCCTTTTCTCCTTTGCTTTTCACTTCTCTTCTTTTCACAGCTATTTCTAAGGCAGACCCAGATAGCCATTTTGCTTTTTAGCGTTTCTTTTCTATGGGGATGGTCTTGATCCCTGAATCCTGTACAATGTCAGGAACCTCAGTCCATAGTTCATCAGGCACTCTATCTATCAGATCCAGTCCCTTAAATCTATATCTCACTACAACTGTACAATCACAAGGAATTTGGTTTAGGTCATACCTGAATGGTATGGTGGATTTCCCTACTTTCTTCAATTTAAGTCTGAATTTGGCAATAAGGAGCTCATGATCTGAGCCACAGTCAGCTCCCAGTCTTGTTTTTGCTGACTGTATAGAGCTTCTCCATCTTTGGCTGCAAAGAATATAATCAATCTGATTTCGGTGTTGACCATCTGGTGATGTCCATGTGTAGAGTCTTCTCTTGTGTTGTTGGAAAAGGGTGTTTGCGATGACCAGTGCATTTTCTTGTCAAAACTCTATTAGTATTTGCCCTGCTTCATTCCACTTTCCAAGGCCAAATTTGCCTGTTACTCCAGGTGTTTCCTGACTTCCTACTTTTGCATTCCAGTCCCCTATAATGAAAAGGACATCGTTACCCCACGCCCGAGGCCAGGGGTGGTGACCGGGAAGATCAACCCACATCAAAGGAGTGGTGGCTGCGCTGATGCAGGAGGGCTTAGAGGAGCTATCCCAAATTGAAGGTCAGGAAGGGTGTTGGTGAGGAGATACCCTTCCTCCAAGGTAAGGAGCAGCAGCTGCACTTTGCTAGAGCAGCCGTGAAGAGATTCCCCATGCCCAAGGTAAGACAAACCCAAGTAAGATGGTAGGTGTTGCAAGAAGGCATCAGAGGGCAGACACACTGAAACCATACTCACAGAAAACTAGTCAATCTAATCACATTAGGACCACAGCCTTGTCTAACTCAATGAAACCAATCCATGCCCGCAGGGCAACCCAAGATGGGCAGGTCATGGTGGAGAGGTCTGACAGAATGTGGTCCACTGGAGAAGGGAATGGCAAACCACTTCAGTATTCTTGCCTTGAGAACCCCATGAACAGTATGAAAAGGCAAAATAATAGGATACTGAATGAGGAACTACCCAGGTAGTAGGTGTCCAATATGCTATTGTAGATCAGTGGAGAAATAACTCCAGAAAGAAAGAAGGGATGGAGCCAAAGAAAAAAATACCCAGCTGTGGATGTGACTGGTGATAGGAAAAAAGTCTGATGCTGTAAAGAGCAATATTGCAAAGGAATCTGGAATGTCAGGTCCATGAATCAAGGCAAATTGGAAGTGGTCAAACAAGAGATGGCAAGAGGGAACGTCAATATTCTAGGAATCAGCAAATTAAAATGGACTGGAATGGGTGAATTTAACTCAGATGACCATTATATCTACTAATGTGGGTAGGAATCCCTCAGAAGAAATAGAGTAGCCATCATGGTCAACAGAAGAGTCCAAAATTCAGTACTTGGATGTAATCTCAAAAACGACAGAATGATCTCTGTTCGTTTCCAAGGCAAACCATTCAATATCACCGTAATACAAGTCTATGCCCCAACCAGTAACACTGAAGAAGCTGAAGTTGAACGGTTATATGAAGACCTACAAGACCTTTTAGAACTAACACCCAAAAAAGATATCCTTTTCATTATAGGGGACTGGAAAGTAGGAAGTCAAGAAACACCTGGAGTAACAGGCAAATTTGGCCTTGGAATGCAGAATGAAGCAGGGCAAAGATTAATAGAGTTTAGCCAAGAAAATGCACTGGTCATAGCAAACACCTTTTTCCAACAACACAAGAGAAGACTCTACACATGGACATCACCAGATTGTCAACACCGAAATCTGATTGATTATATTCTTTGCAGCCAAAGATGGAGAAGCTCTATACAGTCAGCAAAAACAAGACTGGGAGCTGGCTGTGGCTCAGATCATGAAGTCCTTATTGCCAAGTTCAGACTCAAATTGAAGAAAGTAAGGAAAACCGCTAGACCATTCAGGTATGACCTAAATCAAATCCCTTATGATTATACAGTGGAAATGAGAAATACATTTAAGGGCCTAGATCTGATAGATAGAGTGCCTGATGAACTATGGACTGAGGTTCCTGACATTGTACAGGAGACAGGGATCAAGACCATCCCCATAGAAAAGAAATGCAATAAAGCAAAATGGCTGTCTGGGTCTGCCTTAAAAATAGCTGTGAAAAGAAAAGAGGTGAAAAGCCAAGGAGAAAAGGAAAGATATAAGCATCTGAATGCAGAGTTCCAAAGAAGAGCAAGAAGAGATAAGAAAGCCTTCTTCAGTGATCAATGCAAAGAAATAGAGGAAAACAACAGAATGGGAAAGACTAGATATCTCTTCGAGAAAATAGAGATAGCATGGGAACATTTCATGCAAAGATGGGCTCGATAAAGGACAGCAATGGTATGGACCTAACAGAAGCAGAAAATATTAAGAAGAGGTGGCAAGAATACACAGAAGAAATGTACAAAAAGATCTTCACGACCCAGATAATCACGATGGTGTGGTCACTAATCTAGAGCCAGACATCTTGGAATGTGAAGTCAAGTGGGCCTTAGAAAGCATCACTACGAACAAAGCTAGTGGAGGTGATGGAATTCCAGTTGAGCTGTTTCAAATCCTGAAAGATGATGCTGTGAAAGTGCTGCAACTCAATATGTCAGCAAATTTGGAAAACTCAGCAGTGGCCACAGGACTGGAAAAGGTCCGTTTTCATTCCAATCCCAAGAAAGGCAATGCAAAAGAATGCTCAAACTACTGCACAATGGTACTCATCTCAAACGGTAGTAAAGTAATGCTCAAAATTCTCCAAGCCAGGCTTCAACAATATGTGAACTGTGCAATTCCTGATGTTCAAGCTGGTTTTAGACAAGGCAGAGAACCAGAGATCAAATTGCCAACATCCGCCGGATCATGGAAAAAGTGAGAGTTCCAGAAAAACATATATTTCTGCTTTATTGATTATGCCAAAGCCTTTGACTGTATGGATCACAATAAACTGTGTAAAATTCTGAAAGAGATGGGAATACCAGACCACCTGACCTGCCTCTTGAGAAATCTGTATACAGGTCAGGAAACAACAGCTAGAACTGGACATGGAACAACAGACTGCTTCCAAATAGGAAAAGGAGTGTGTCAAGGCTGTATATTGTCACCCTGCTTATTTAACTCCTATGCAGAGTACATCATGAGAAACGCTGGACTGGAAGAAACACAAGCTGGAATCAAGACTGCCAGGAGAAATATCAATAACCTCATATATGCAGATGCCACTGTTATGGCAGAAAGTGAAGAGGAACTAAAAAGCCTCTTGATGAAAGTGAAAGAGGAGAGTGAAAAAGTTGGCTTAAAGCTCAACATTCAGAAAACGAAGATCATGGCATCTGGTCCCATCACTTCATGGGAAGTAGATGGGGAAACAGTGGAAACAGTGTCAGACTTTATTTACGGGAGCTCCAAAATCAGTGCAGATCGTGATTGCAGCCATGAAATTAAAAGACGCTTACTCCTTGGAAGAAAAGTTATGACCAACCTAGATAGCATATTCAAAAGCAGAGACGTTACTTTGCCGACTAAGGTCCACCTAGTCAAGGCTATGGTTTTTCCAGTAGTCATGTATGGATGTGAGAGTTGGACTGCAAAGAAGGCTTAGTGCTGAAGAATTGATGCGTTTGAACTGTGGTGTTGGAGAAGACTCTTGAGAGTCCCTTGGACTGCAAGGAGATCCAACCTGTCCATTCTGAAGGAGATCAACCCTGGGATTTCTTTGCAAGGAATGATGCTAAAGCTGAAACTCCAGTACTTTGGCCACCTCATGCGAAGAGTTGACTCATTGGAAAAAACTCTGATGCTGGGAGGGATTGGGGGCAGGAGGAGAAGGGATGACAGAGGATGAGATGGCTGGATGGCATCACTGACTAGATGGACATGAGTCTGAGTGAACTCTGGGAGTTGGTGATGGACAGGGAGGCCTGGCGTGCTGCAATTCATGTGGTTGCAAAGAGTTGGACACAACTGAGCGACTAAACTGAACTGAACTTTTGGGTGTTAGTTCTAAAAGGTCCTATGGTATCACAGAACCATTCAGCTTCAGCTTCTTCAGCATTACTTTTTGGGGCATAGAGATGAATTACTGTGATATTGAATGGTGTCCTTGGAGACGAACAGAAATCATTCTGTCATTTTTGAGATTACATCCAAGTACTGCATTTCAGACTCTTTTGTTGACCATGATGGCTACTCCATTTCTTCTGAGGGATTCCTGCCCACAGTAGTAGATATAATGGTCATCTGAGTTAAATTCACCCATTTCAGTCCATTTTAATTTCCGGATTCCTAGAATGTCAACATTCACTCTTGCCATCTCTTGTTTGACCACTTCCAATTTGACTTGATTTATGGACCTAACATCCCAGGTTCCTATGCAATATTGCTCTTTACAGCATCAGACCTTGCTCCTATCACCAGTTCCATCCACTTTTGGGTATTGTTTTTGCTTTGGCTGCCTCCCTTCATTCTTTCTGGAGTTATTTCTCCACTGATCTCCAGTACTGTGTTGGGTACCTACTGGCTGGGGAGTTCCTCTTTCAGTATCCTATTATTTTGCCTTTTCATACTGTTCATGGGGTTCTCAAGGCAAGAATACTGAAGTGGTTTGCCATTCCCTTCTCCAGTGGACCATATTCTGTCAGACCTCTCCACCATGACCCTCCCATCTTGGGTGGCCCCACAGGGTATGGCTTAGTTTCATTGAGTTAGACAAGTCTGTGGTCCTAATGTGATTAGACTGACTAGTTTTGTGTGATTATGTTTTCAGTGTGTCTGCCTCTAATGCCCTCTTGCCACACCTGTCGTCTTACTTGGGTTTCTCTTACCTTGGGCATGGGGTGTCTCTTCAGAGTTGGTCCAGCAAAGCACAGCCACTGGTCCTTATCTTGGATGAGGGGGTATCTCCTCACCGCCACCCCTCCTGACCTTGAACATGGAGTAGCTCCTCTAGGCCCCTGCGCCCATGCAGCCACCATTCCTTGGACGTAGGATTGCTCCTCCTGGCCACCACCTCTGGCCTTGGATTCAGGGTAGCTCCTCTTGGCCACCACCCCTCCTGCATGGCGTCCTCCCTGCTTCTGCCCCTGACTTCAGACGTGGGGAATCTCCTCTCGGCCATAATCTGGTTTATAGCACCAAACAAAAACAAGAAAACAAATATTTTAAATGCACAAATCTCAGTATAACATCTTCTTAACAAGAGTCACCTCACTGTGCATCATGTTCTAAGAACTTGTCTGTCTTGCTTAACTAAAACTTTGTGCTGCTGACTGTCACCACACTATTTTGCCTCTCGGGGCTATGATAGACCATTCTATTTTCTTAAATAGAAATAGTCAAATATTTGAGATTCCAGGAAGTAGTGAGATAATTCAGTATCTTTCTGTATCTAACATATTTCACTTGGCATAATGTTCTTCAGATTCATTCATGTTGTAAATGAAAGAATTACCTCCTTTTGTAAGGCTGAATAATATTCTATTGTATGTATACTGATTTTTCTTTATTCACTCATCTACTGAAAAATATTTAGATAATTTACATATCTTGACTATTTTGAATTATTGTAAATTATTCTATGTATGGAATGTGTAGAATTATTTAATATTTTGTAACAGCAAAAAACTCCAAAACATCAGGCAAATATTTATCCTTATGGATATTATATGCAG
Organism: Redunca redunca; assembly: GCA_006410935.1. NCBI lineage: Eukaryota > Metazoa > Chordata > Mammalia > Artiodactyla > Bovidae > Redunca > Redunca redunca. The sequence goes on along the minus strand of SJYQ01004701.1, from coordinate 45,918 downwards.
AGTACATCATGCTAAATGACAGGCTGGATGAAGTCCAAGCTAGAATCAAAACTTCAGGGAGAAATATAAAAAACCTCAGATATGCAGATGACACCACTCATGGTAGAAAGTGAAGAGGAACCAAAGAGCCTCTTGATGAAAGTGAAAGTGGAGAGTGAAAAAGTTGGCTTAAAACTCAACATTCAGAAAACTAAGATCATGACATTTGGTCCCATCAGTTCATGGCAAGTAGATGGAGAAATGGTGGAAACAGTGACAGAATTTATTTTTGGGGATCCAAAATCACTGCAGATGTTGACTGTAGCCTTGAAAGTAAAAGATGCTTGCTCCTTGGAAGAAAAGCTATGACCAACCTAGCATATTAAAAAGCAGAGATGTTACTTTGCCAACAAAGGCCCATCTAGTCAAAGCTATGGTTTTTCCAGTAGTCATGTATGGATGTGAGAGTTGGACTATAAAGAAAGCTGAGCACTGAAGAATTGATGCTTTTCAACCGTGGTGTTGGACAAGCCTCTTGAGAGTCCCTTGGACAGCAAGGAGATACAACCTGTCCATCCTAAAGGAAATCAGTCCTGAATATTCAATGGAAGGACTGATGCTGAAGCTGAAACTCCAATGCTTTGGCCACCTGATGTGAGCAACTGACTCATTGGAAAAGACCCTGATGCTGGGAAAGATTGAAGGCAGGAGGAGAAGGGGATGATAGAGGATGAGAAAGTTGAATGGCATCACTGACTGAATGGACTTGAGTTTGAGCAAGTTCTGGGGGTTGGTGATGGACATGGAAGCCTGGCCTGCTGCAGTCCATGGGGATGCAGAGTTGGACACGACTAAGTGACTAAACAGAATTCACTGATGGACATTAGTCTCCATCACCTATGCAATTAGACAATAGACATAATTTATATGGAATGACTTTGCAGCTGTAAATGTCCCTATGTTTTTAGTTTTATTATCTTATTTTGTCTGTTTATTCTTGCTTATAGTTTTATAATTAGTTTTGATGTGTGGGGGTAATATTAAAATCTCCACATTTTTGTTTTACTTCAAGTTTGTCTTGACCATTTTAGGTCTTTTGCATTTACAACTAGGTGGTCAATACCCTTACCCTCCCATTCAGACAAAATCCCTACTGGGATCTTTATTGTAATTGCATGAATCTATAGTTTAATCGTAGATAGTATATTAAAAAGCAGAGACATTACTTTGCTGACAAAGGTCCATATAGTCAAAGTTATGAGTTATGGTTTTTTTCAGTAGTCATGTAGGGATATGACAGTTGGACCATAAAGAAATCTGAGTGCCAAATAATCGATGCTTTCAAATTGTGGTGCTGGAGAAGACTCTTGAGAGTCCTTTGGAGTGCAAGGAGATGAAAACAGTCAATCCTAAAGGAAATCAGCCATGAATATTCATTCGAAGGACTGATGCTGAGGCTGAAGCTCCAATAATTTGGCTATCTGATGTGAAAAGTCAGCTCATTAGAAAAGACCCTGATGCTGGGAAAGATTGGAAGCAAAAGGAGAAGCGGGCAGCAGAGGATGAGATGGTTTGATAGCATCACCAACTCAATGGACATGAATTTGAGCAAACTCCAGGAGATAGTGGAAGACAGAGGAGCCTGGCAAGCTGAAGTCCTGGGTGTCACAAAGAGTCGTACATGATTTAGTGTCTGAACAGCACAAACAACAACAGATATTTTAATTTGGGGGGAACTGACAAAGTAGGACTATTGAGGTTTTCTATCTACGCATGTTTTATACACTTTATTAAAGTTCTGAATTTCTCTCAGTGGTGTTTTCAAATTTTCACCATAGAGGTCTTATACATTTTTGTTTTAATTTTGTTTCTAGGTTGTTGATTTTTCTGTCATTGTTCCATTCAAGTGAGTGGTATTTTTTTCCTGTCAGTTTCAAACATTTAGAAATACAATTGATTTTCACATATTGATCTTCTAGTCACCATGTTAAATTCACTTATTCTTTTAAAATGCAAATAGGTTTTCTTTTTCTTAAAATTTTGTTTATATAGAAACATAGTTGATTAACAATGTTGTGTTATTTTCAGATGTATAGCAAAGTGATTCAGTTATACATAAAATATATCTAGTTTTTTTAAACTCTTTTCCTATGTAGGTTTTATAGAGTATTTAACTGCATTCTCCATGCTATACAGTAGGTCACTGCTGAATTTTAAATATAGAAATGTGTACAAGTCAATCCCAAACTATCTACCCCTTCCCTTGACCAACCCTCCCACCCTGTAAACTCTAAGTTTGTTTTCTAAGTATGTGAGTCTGTTTCTGATTGTACATACGTTCATTTTGTATTTTTTATTTTTATTAGATTCCACATATAAGTGATATAATATGATATTTGTCTTTTTTTGTTTGACTTTACTTAATATGACAATCTCCAGGGCTATCTATGTTGCTGCAAATGGCATTATTTCATTTTTAATAGCTAAGTAGTATTCCATCATATATATGCACCACATCTTCTTCATGCATTCATCTTTTGATGGATATTTAGGTTGCTTCCATGTCTTGATGATTCCAAACAGTACTGCAATGAGTTTTGGGTGTATATATCCTCTCAAACTATGTGTTTCTCTGGAAATATGCCCAGAAGTGGGATTAGTAGATCACATGATAGCTCTAATTGTAGATTTTAAGGAAATTCCACATTGTTCTCCATAGTGCCTGTACCAATTTACATTGCCACCAACAGCGTAGGAGGGTTCCCTTTTCTCCACACCCTCCCTCACATTTATTGTTTGCAGATTTTTTATGATGGCCATTCTGACAGTGTGAGGTGATATTATGGTTTTGATTTGTATTTCTCTAATAATAAACAATGTTGATTATCTTTTCTTGTGCTTCTTGACAATCTGTATGTCTTCTTTGGAGAAATGTCTATTTAGATCTTCTGTCCACTTTTTTGATCGATTTGTTTACTTTTTGATAATGAGTCCCATGAGCTGTTTGAAGACTAATCCCTTGTCAGTCACATCATTTGCAAATCTTCTGCCATTCTGTGGGTTGTCTTTTGATCTGGCTTATGATTTCCTTTGCTGTGGAAGAGATTTGTGTTTAATTAGGTCCCATTTGTTTATTTTTGTTTTTATTTTCGTTATTCTTTTCTGTAATTTATACCAGAGTGTTCTGCTCATTTTTTCTTCTTAGAGTTTTATAGTATCCAGTCCTACATTTATGTATTTTGAGTTTACTTTTGTATATGGTGTTAAAGAATACGCTATGGATCATCCCTGTGCACCAGCACCAAGCATCCTGTATCCTGTATCGAACATAGACTGATGATTCGTTTCTTACATGATAGTATACATGTTTCAGAGAGATGATATGGGGTGGGAGGTGGGAGGGGGGTTCAGGAATGGGAACTCATGTACACCCATGTCAGATTCATGTCAATGTATGGCAAAACCAATACAGTATTGTAAAGTAAAATAAAATTAAAAAAGAATACTTTATTTGTGTGTGTGTGTAGCTGTCCAGTTTACCCATCACCATATTGAAGAGACTGTCTTTATTCTTTTGTGTATTTTGCCTCCTTTGTCATGGATTAATTGATCAAAACTTCATCAGTTATTTTTTGGCTTTCTATCCTATTCCATTGATACATATTTCTGTTTTTGTGCCATTACTATACTTTTTTGATGATGCTATCTTTGTTGTAAAGTCTGAAGTCAGGAAACATGATTCCTCTGGCTTGGTTTTTCTTTTTCAAGTTTGCTTTGGCTATTTGGGTTCTTTTTTTATCTCCATATAAATTTTTAAGATTTAATGTAGAGGAAATTATTCCATATATGGAATGTATTATGTTAATATTTTGTAAAACAATATAATGTAAAACCTCAGGCAAAATATTCATCCTTATGGTCATTAGTGTCTTTATCCCTAAAACTTTAATATACATAATTTATACTAATTGACTTTTCATCTGAAAATGTCCCTATGATTTTAAACATATCATTTAATTAATACTATCGGATAAATGGTGGCTCAGANTACTGTGGCTTCACGGGTGGTGCTAGCGTTAAGAGCCTGCCTGCCAAAGCAGGAGACAGACGGAAGAGGGGCGGGTTCAGTCCACCTGGGGGAGGGCGTGGCAGCCCGCCCCAGACTCTTGCCTGGGGAACCCCACGGACAGAGGGGCCTGGCGGGCTGCAGTCCATGGGCTCGCAAAGGGCCAGACAGGACTGAGCGGCTGAGCCCGCACAGCAAGGAACACATGTAAGCCAATGGAGCAGGCTCTGGCGCATAGTAAGTGACCAATAAATATCAGCTGTTTTTCTGTTTGGTTGGCTGCCCCACAGCTCGTGGATCTCAGCTTCCCGGCCAGAGACCAAATTCAGCCCCTCAGCAGTAAAGCCACAGAGCGCTAACTGCTGAACCACAAGAGAATCCCAATATTAGCTGTTCTTGTTGGGGTTCTAGCCGAGATTACCCCAGAATCCTGCTTCAGGTACCAGCATCTCTGCACCACCCCACACCTTGTCTAGGCGCTGTCTTGGCTTCTGACATAAGGCAGAAGATGGGGAAGAAAGCAGAAAGTTCTGAGAGCAAGGATCCCAGCCCAGACCAGCTCAGGAATCCCTGGGCTGAGCACAAGGGTATCTGAGAGAGCAAGGAGATGCTAGGGTCTGCTGGAAACTCTGTAAAGGCTCGGGAGCCTAAGGCAAGGAGGACCCGCCTGCCACTGCCCAGGCCCCTGCATCGGCACAGAAGGAGCGCAGAGGAGACGTCTGCCTGCGCCTGCGGGCCCAGCAGAGGGCCTGAGCCGGCTGTCTGCTCGGTCCTCACGTCCAGAAGGAGCATGTCCCCCCACACAGGCAGGGAGAGGAACCCGGGGGACAGACCATGACTGGCGGCATCAGGAACGAACGTTCACAAGATGGAGAGAATCCCAAGGAGGGAAAGAGGCCGGGGGGGGAGCCTGAGCCACAGAGATTAGGGCTCTGTCCCGGGTCAGAATGGAACGTTGAAACAGAAAGTAAGCTCAGGTTTAGAGCAACAAAGACAGCTGCTTTTTTTTTTTTTTTTTGCACATTGCAATCTGTAGACAAGCAGCTGGGAACACAGTGTTGCTAGGGTTCCCCGGCTACAAGTAACACTGCCCTGGACAACGTTATGTTTCTTTGCTGTATTCCTGGAAGCAAAATTGGTGGGAGTCAAAGGCTACCAACTGCTAGAGGCTCTTAGCACAGCCTAGCTGCACTCTTTCCCAGAAAGCTCAGACCAGCCGGGGAGAAACAGCCTGCCTCCCTCCACGCGCCCCGGCACCAGGGATCATTATCTTGCCCACCTTTGCCAGTTTGTTGAGCCAAAAAATGAGAGTCTGGCTGTTTCTATTTGCATTCTTCAGTTGCTAGAGTGAGGTGCGACTGTGGGTTTTAGGAAAGTGGGAAGTGTTAGGAAAACAAAACCCTTGTTAAGCACGGGTGTGTGCGCAGAATTTTCTGTGTAAGATGCCCACAGTGGCGAGTCAGCTCTCCTCTCCTGGAAAGGCTCCCCCCGCCATCAGAGAGCACCATCCAGGGGCATGGTGGCTCTGAGCCTCAGTTTCCTCGCCCATTAAATGGGTGCGATACCTTTCTGGTCAGAAGTGTGGATGTTTATTCAGTTTGCCATCCTCTTCCTTCTTCCTGTCATTGCCCGTGGTTTCCTGGCCTTGTGGTTTGCCCACAGGACGGCTTGGCTGGCCACAGTGACTGGTACAGGAATGGGCACGCACCCCACGTCTAGCTAACCACAGGCCAAATTCTGGGACCTGGACCCAGCTGTTGAGTGACTCAGACCCTCGTTTACTCGCAGACGCGAAGTGGGAATCGGCTGGTGACCATCCCAGAGGCGGGAGGACAGACTTGCTGAAAAGGACGCAACACCGAGGAAGCAGAGCCAAGAAACAAAGACAGGGAAGCACATTGGCAGTCCTGCGCACACTAAAGGGTGTCTGGGCGCTGGCTCATCCTTGCCTGAAGCAGTCCTGCCGCGAACTCCCTTTATTATTTAAGCGAGTTTGAGTTAGGTTTTCAGTCCCTGGCAGCTCAAGCGACAGCGCAGAGTCACTGGCTGGTCTGACACACAGAGGGCACTCGGGAGCCCGTGGCCTGCGGACGGAGCCCAAGAGCAGAGTCTGCTGGGCGGCCCTGAAAGCAGGCGCTCCACCTCGCTGGGGAGACTCCACGGGCTTTTACGAGAAGTATGATAAAATCCGTGCAAAGCACTTTACAGTTCTCAGCCCAGCGCAACAAATGGTCGTTATTTGCTAACGGCGCTGTTGTGTCAGAAATGGTCATTGCTATTGACGCCTGTCTCCCAGGCTTGACAGGGGGCTCCTTGGCAGCGGGCTTCTTGGTGTGGCTTTGCACATCTGCTGCAGCACCCAAATCATCTCTGAACGGTGACTGCGTGTCGCATTTCACCCGGTGGCAGGTTCCCTGCAGGCAGGGGCCCGGACTCCCATCTGCACTCAGCCAAGGCTGGCGAAGAGGGCCGTGTGCCCGAGCCCGTCCTCGAGGCACAAGCGAGCCCTAAGGCCTGCCGTGTCTAAGGGTCACACTCTCCGGGAGGCCGTCAACATTCCCCACTTTGGCAGGTGAGGAATCTGTGGGGCAGGCATAGGCGGGAGGTGGAGGCCCAGGGCCACAGCGAAACCAGCATTTGAACTCAGATCTGTGCACCGCCAGGGCCGTGCTCCCGGCGCGAGTCTCGGAGTTGGTGTTCGTGATACTGAGAGGCTTCCGTGAGCCTGGGACTCACCCTGATGGTGAAGAGGTGAAGGCAGCCCAGGGCAGACTGAACTGGGCTTAGAGGCAAGTGTTAACATTAATTAGTATTGCTGCACTGTTTTACAGATTTATATATCCATATATATTATATATATATGAATATATACATCATATATATATCCATATATATTTTATGTCCATATATATATATATCCATATATGTATATATGGGTACATATCCATATATATATACATAAAACCCTAGACAGTTGCTGCAGCGTAAGAAAAATGGCGGGGCTAGGGGAGAGCAAAGGGCCCAGAGGACTCGTGGGGAGGGCTCGGGGGTGAGCCCCTCGTTCCTGGGCACTCACTGCCGCCTCTCAAGGCAGCTCATTCAGAACCTCCACCCTTGTGCAGACGGAATGCATGGAGAGGGCAATGGCTGACAGCCTGAGAAGGCCTGAAAGGACCTGGAAAGTTCCAGAAAAGAAACAGAAGTGGGAGGTCAGGGAGACTCCCTCCCCCTCAGACACAGGAATTAAGGATCGCAACAGCCCTGGCGACGGAACCTGAATTCTGGAGAAACCCAGGCTCGGGGAGGGAGGCTCAGGGGTCACCAGAAGCCTGCAGCTGGGCTAGGGAGGCGGCAGACTGGCAGCCCGGCTCTTCCCAGTGCCAGGAGCCTCCCTCCAGGGTCAGAACCAAGAGACACGGGCAGGCAGAGCGTCTCCTTCCCTCCCCGTCACAGGCCTTGCCCAGGGCTGCCTGCACCAAACTGATGAGTGTTCGGCTCCCACATCTGTCTCTCGGGCCTGAGATAGGAAGCCCTGACCCCCTACAAGGCCCCCTACACGGCCTGAAAGGCTTAGGATACCTATTGTGCAGATGAGGACACTGAGGCTCTCAGAGGACCACAGCAGGGTCACCGACTGCGGGAGGCCGTGGAGGTGTTGGAAGCTGGCTGCGTCCCCATCCCCGGTCCTTCATGGGTGACCCCAGACTCTGTGCTTCCACGGCCGAAAGGAAGCGGCAGGCGCCTCCCTGCAGGACTTCAGTGCCTCCAGGAGGGGACGGAGCTTCTCAGGTGCTCAGGACACACGGAGGCCAGATGCTGTCCTCCGAGTCTGATGGAGGCAGAGGCGACGGTTTACAAGCACCTCGGGTCAGCGGGGACACTCTCCGCAGCCCCCAGCGCCTCTGGACGCCACCTCGCTTTCTGCTCCTCCCCGCCCCGCGCCCGGCAGCCCCTCTGAGCCTCGGTCTCCTCTGAAACGGAAGGTGGTAAAGCCACACGCCAGGACTGTTCCGAGGCCGCCTCCCGCACTCCAGGTGGGCTCAGTGACGTGGGTTTTCTCCCCGTGGAGAAGCAGCGCAGCCTCCACCCCCGCCCCGTGCACACACAGGCCTGTGACTCCCTCCCCTGCTCGGGTGAGGCTCCAGCGACACCCTTCCTGCCCCTTTGCCCCTCGTCTTCCCAGGGTCGGGAACGTCCTTTCCCTTGGGACCATTCCTGCCAGTTCTATCCTCTGTGGTCCTCTGGGGCTTGCAGCAGCAAGCGAATAACTGCTGAATGACCAACCAGCGGGAAAAACGGGGTCCAAGAAGCTGACACCAGGAACACCTTCCTCCAGGAAGACTTCCCTGACTTTCTACCAGGCTGGTTAACGGCTCTTCGTATGAGCTTCCCTGAAGCCCAGTCCACTTTTCTTTCTAAGTGTAGGCTCTGGGGCCCAAGCTCTGCCTCTGCCCACCAGCTGTGTGCCTCCGGGCAAGTGGTGCAAGCTTTCTGCGCTCCATGGCCTCCCCTGTGAAAGGAGAATAATAGTGACAGCGCCCGCCCCGGAGAGCCGTCAGGGGTCAGGAGGCAGGCCCCGCGGGGTGCGGCGGCGGGCACGCTCCGGGCGCTCACAGGTGTGAGTGGCTTCCGTCAGCGGCCACAGTGCCCCCCAGTACCACCTCGTTGGCCAGGCTGTCCTTTGCCCCTGCTCATGGGCTCGTCCACACCATTGTGAAGCCTGTGGGCACTCCCACAGACCCCCTGGAGCCCCTTCGCGAGTCTGCTCGTTGACCCTGACCCCAGGACCTGTGCCCACCGCTCTCCCCCAGAGAACGGGCTGCTTCATTCAGGTCTGTAGGCGAGGAGCTGCCCGGGACTCTGTGTACCAGAGGCTAACCCTTGGCTGGTGACTGACAGGTTGCCAGCCAAGACCAACTCAAACGTGTAACTTGGACCCCAGAGCCCCCTGCCCCTCAACAGGATCAGGTAGAGACGGCTCTCTGAGAGGCTTTGCCTGAAAACACACCTCGGCTTGGTGGGCCCCCGACATCCCCATCCTGGCCTGCCTCTTCCTTCCCCACCCCTAAATCCTCACCACGCCATGTGGGATCTTAGTTACCTGAAGCTGCTGTCACCGCAGTCGTGTCTGACTCTTTGCAACCTCATGGGCTGTAGCCCGCCAGGCTCCTCTGTCCATGGGGTTTCCCAGCAAGAATACTGCAGTGGGCTGCCGTTTCCTCTTCCAGGGGATCTTCCCGACCCAGAGACTGAATTCTTTACCACTAGTGAAACCTGGGCAGCCCAGGGGTCAAACCCGTGCCCCCTGGATTGGAAGCATAGAGACCACCAGGAAGTCCCACCCCGACGCTTAACACAGTGCCCAGACCCAGGCTGCATGGTCGGAGCAGGGCAACGGCCGAGCCAAGCGGTGCCCAAGAGAGAGCTTTAGCGGGTCGCCAGGGGAGGATTCCAGGAGGCAGCAGACCCCCGCCGCCGTCTGCACACGGCCCCGCCCTTGCCCACGCCAGCCGTCTCAGCCACGAACGTTCACTGGAGCGTGCGTCTTTAATGCGTGGGCCTGGAGTGGCATAAACAAGGGTGTAAAATTTAAAGGCAAACCCCACGGGGACCCCAGGGGCAGCCGCGCTGATGTCACGGCCGGGGGCGGGGCTGGCGCTGAGCGCGGAGGAGGCAGCTTCCGCAGTGTTCATTCTGGGACAGAGGGAAGGGGCACAGTGGCCGTGACTGAGGCTTGCGGCTGTTTATTTGTTTGTTATCATCGGTCTGAAATGATCAGAGGGGCGCAGGCCCACAGTTAGACGGAACCACAGCCAAGGTGAGGCTTCCCCGGTGGCGCTGGTGGTAAAGAGCCCAGCAGCCAACGTAGGAGACATGAGAGACCCGGGTTCGATCCCGGGGTCGGGAAGATCCCCTGGAGGAGGGCACGGCAACCCCCTCCAATACTCTTGCCTGGAGAATCCCATGGACAGAGGAGCCTGGCGGGCTACAGTCCATGGGGGTCACACAGAGTCAGACACACTCGCATGCTCCAGCAGCAGGCCTCCAGGCTCTTCCCCTGCCTCCCCTCACTGAAAACCAGGCAGCCGTTTGCAGATCAGACTCATCTTCTGCAGCCTCGCCCAGGGGGATTCCTCACCCAGCTTCCTGTCTCCACACAGCGCTGGTTAAGCGTGTGGGCTCCCGAGCCACAGGCCCGGGTTCAGATCCCAGCTCGGCCGCTTACTAGCTGTGTGCCCTGGGGCCTCGTTTCTGGTCTGCGGGACGGAAGTAGTGTCAGCATCTACCTGTGGGGATTAACAATGTTGGGAAAGTCAAAGGAGGCAGGCCTGGCACGGAGCAAGCCCTCCACAGCACTAGCGACTACCGCTGCTCTCTCATGAGCATCCCTTCCTTCCTGTGATCTAAGACGGCTCCGCAGTCACCATAGGCAGACCCGGGAGCTGGGAGTAACGGGGAAGGCGAAGAGTAGGGGCTGGGGGTGCGTGCTCCAGAGCCTGGCTGAGGCAGGAAGAGAAGCAGCCAGTCAGCTGGGGCCAGAGAAGCTGGGGTGAGGAGGGTCCTGGGGGCTGGGGTTCAGGACAAGAAAGAGCGTGGAGCCCAGGGAGGCTGCCTTGCTCAGGACACACCACAGAGGGCGTCGAGGAGCAAGGAGAATGCTCTGGGATGCTCAGACATGCCCGTCGGCAGGTACCACAATGTGTAAGATGAGGCGCAGCAGAGGAGGGGAGGCCTCAGTCCATTCTGGCTTCAGCCGTTTAGCAGCTGTCTTACGAAACACTCTAAGCCTCACTGGCACCATCTGTGAAATGGGGCTACCAACCCTAGAACTCACCTCTCAGGGTCATTGCAAGGATTGAGATGTTACATGAAGTCAGCACTCACATAAAGGATTTATAGTGAACAGTCTGATTTTAGATTCAGTGAACCCAAGACTCCAAGTTTTACGATTCTAAATGGCTCTCGAGTTTAAGACTAAGTCTTACTAGAGTGTTGGCTCTGTGGGGACAGACACTTTTGGACTGTTTTGGTCAGTAGTGTTTTTCCCAGGACCTGGCTCCCAGGACTTGGCAAATAGGTGAGCAATGTGTGTGTGTGAGTGTGGGTGTTGGATAAATCAGTGAATGAATGGGTAAATGAATGAATGTGTTGGCAGGACTGACCATTCTCTGTCCACTTGCCCAAACCTGAAACAAGGATGCCATCCCTGACTTCCTCCCCACCCCATCCATCCATCATACCTCCTAAGGACCAGCACTTCCCTCAGCCACCTCCCCTCCCCTCCCCACTCCGAGCGGAATCCTCACTCGCCTAGAACACTGCTGCCGCAGCCTCCCTTGCCTGCCCTCCTTTCCCATCTTAGAAATCTCATTTCCAAACAGAAAAGAAGTTCATTAACCAAACTGGGGGCATTCTGCTGCAGGGCTGAGCCATTATGGGCACAAAAGAAAGTCTCACCTCATCACTTACCAATTAGCTCCAAGGGACTCGGGCGCTGCAGAACACAGCTCACCCCCTGCCCGAGAAGCCCCGGAGTCCCGCCGGGAGTGGCGGCCACCACGGGGCTGGTCCCTCCCAGCCGCGGACCGTGGCGGAGCAGGAGCCCCACTGCCGTGGGGTCAGGCCCTGACACCCCAGGACTCTCTGAACATGAGGCCAGCTGCCTGCACATCGTTCAGCAGCCACACAGGGCCCTGGGAAATGTCTTAATTAGGGGGTCACACTGGCTCGCATACATTAATTTGATAAAGACAATGAAGTTCAGCAGAGCAGAGCCGACCAGGTTTCTGAGAGCCGCTGCCCTGAGCTCCAAGATCAGGATCGAGGCACAGGTCAAACGGCTTGTGGCCGGTGCCTCCAGGGCATGCCGTCCCCTCCTCGGTGGTCCCCAACCCGCCCCTCACCGCCATGCATTTCATCCTCAGGCTGAAGGACCTGGCAAAACATTCTTGTCCTAAAGGGCTTTTGAAACAAGCCCTGCTTTGTCCTGGGCCACAGGAGTCCAGTCACCTGACCGCTGAGAGCCTTGGACTTCCCCACTGTAAAAGAGACGTGGCAATCCTGCTTGCTAGCCCCGGTCAAACAAGATGTACATAATGCGTTTGGCAAGTGCCTAGAGGACCGGCACGTCCCCGAGAGCCGCCCGCAGTGCAGGAGACCCCAGTTCAATCCCTGGGTCAGGAAATCCCCTGGAGAAGGGAGAGGCTACCTGCTCCAGGATTCTCGGGCTTCCCTTGTGGCTCAGCTGGTAAAGAATCCGCCTGCAATGTGGGAGAGCTGGGTTCAATCCCTGGGTTGGGAAGATCCTCTGAAGAAGAGAATGGATACCCACTCCAGTATTCTGGCCTGGAGAATTCCATGGACTATAGTCCATGGGGTCACAAAGAGTCAAGACATGACTGAGCGACCTGCTTCCCTGGTGGCTGAGATGGTAAAGCATTTGCCTGCAGTGCAGGAGACCCGGGTTTGATCCCTGGGTCAGGAAGATCCCCTGAAGAAGGAAATGGCAACCCACTCCAGTACTCTTGCCTGGAAAATCCCATGGACAAAGGAGCCTGGTGGGTTACAGTCCATGGGTCACAAAGAGTCAGACACCTCTGAGCGACTTCACTTTCCTTTCCTTTAGAGTACACAGTGGGTCCTTAGTACACAGTAGCAGTTACTATTATTACTGAAATGAAACAGTGAAGCCCTGTCTCTGACCCTGTGTGTCCATTTGGAAAACGGTCCTGCTGGATAAACAGTAGTCTCCTGATTTTCAAGAGACCTCTCTCATTCCGGGCTTTCTGCTCCCTTCGGGATTCGAAGGGTTGAAGAATCTGGTCAACATCACACAGCTGGTCAGTGGTAGGTGCAGGATTTGAACCTGCTTTTTCTGACCTTAGATCTAAGCTCTTCCCACCACCCTCTGTGCCAAAGAGGGGTGGCCGTGTGGACGTGCGGGCCTGCAGACGGGCAGGCGATCGTGAACACACTCACTGACCATGTTTTCCTTCTAACCAGTTGTCAGCCGCACAGGAGACTCTGACAACCTGGCGTTCGCACTGGCCCGTCGCAGTGAGTGGAGAGCCGAGTGGACGGGGCTCAGGAGAGGCAGGGCCCAGGCCCGGCCCTGCTGGAACCTTCTGTGGCTCCGCAGCTGGGTCACAGCCCTCTCTGCGCCCCTTCCCCATCTGTAGAGGGGAAGGAAGCTTCTGACTGTGAACAATTGGTGGTTGTTGTTCCGTTGCCAAGGCAAGTCCGACTCTTCACAACCCCATGGACTGCAGCACGCCAGGCCTCCCTGTCCATCACCATCTCCCAAAGTCTGCCCAAGTTCATGTCCATTGAGTTGGTGATGCCATCCAACCATCTCATCTTCTGTCACCCACTTTTCCTCTGCCCTCAGTCTTTCCCAGCATCAGGGTCTTTTCTGATGAGTCAATTCTTTCCATCAGGTGGCCAAAATATTGGAGCTTCAGCTTCAGCATCAGTCCTTCCAGTAAATATTCAGGGTTGATTTCCTTTGGGATAGACTGGTTGGATCTCCTTGCAGTCTAAGGGCCTCTCAAGAGTCATCTCCAGCTCCACAGTTCAGAAGCAAAAGTTCTTTGGTGCTCGGCCGTCCTTATCGTCCAGCTCTCACATCTGCACATGACCACCAGAGAGACCACAGCCTCGACTAGACGGACTGAACAATGTTCCAGTCCAATTCCTCCCGCGGGTGCTCCTCTGAACCCCTGCTCTGAGGTCTGGAGATGCCTGAAGCCTCTCACCGTGCATCCTGCGTCCAACACTGTGTCACCCCCCGGGGGCTGAGCACACCGGGACCACCTGCACTGTCTCCCCAGAGCAGCAAGGAGGACTAAAGGTGGGCTTCAGGAGCTCCCCGATGTCACAGGACGCAGTTTTGTGGGGATGAAGGAACTGGGCAAAGGAGGATCTCTTTGGGATGTAAAATCCCCAAGCTAGGGTACGTGATAACTGCTCATCAGCAAAGAAGAATAACAATGATAGCCGAGGTCTTTTTTTCCCCTTGTTGTAAATGAGAGAGATGCGTTGAGTGTCTAATTAGCAAAACATTAGATAATTGCTGTGATCTGGTCCTGTTCCCTTTCTGACAGCCTCCAGTCTGCTGTCCCATTTCAAGCTTGAGCTGCCGGTATTGTCAGCTGATAATTGTAATGGTGAAAATGAAAAATGAAATCAGAGTCATCGGAGGCTCCCATTAAATTGATTTAAGGCTGGAAAAATTAATGGGACTCCCTCACCTGCCCCCTCCTCCCCACCTGGTCTCTGCCTTGCTCTGCCCCCGAGTAGAGCTGCCACACGACACCATGGGTGGGGGTCTGCCACTTGGCCTGTGACCCGCACCGCCCCCCCACCCCGCCAAATGCCCAGGGGCCACCTCCCCTGCAGGCAGTGGCGAGTGCTCAGTGCCAGAACAAAGCAGAGTGCCCAGCACCAGGGCCCTGGAAACAACAGGCTCACCTTTTCTTTCCTTTCCCTTGAGGATGGAGCCTCTGAGACAGAACAACACGGAGCAAGCCATTTAAAGCCAAGAAACAGAGTTGGTGTGATGCGTCCCATTGGTTCAAGTGATGGAAGCCTCCTCAAACCAGTTTAAAAGAGAAAGAACACATAACTCATCAAACTATAAAGTCCAGGGAGAAAGCTGGCCCAGTGATGTCACTGCACCACCCTTGCAGTCCTCTCAGACCACACCTGGAATCCATCCACTTCCAGCTGGCATGCAGAGGCAGGTGGGGAACGGGACCCCAGACAGCTTCTGGGTTCACCTCACCCCAGCTCAGCAAATGCAGAAGACATAGCTTCTCTCACCCATCATCAACATATCAATCCCAGGAAGGACCCTGATTGGTTCTTCTAGGGTCACATGCCATCTTTGAGCCAATCATTATTGCCATGTGGTTTAATATTATCTTGACTAGGCCTGGGTCCCAACCCTTCCTGGGACTGAAGGAACAAGGTATTGATAGGGTTGGTACCACTCCCCGGGTGAGCAGGTGAAAGGGCATCCCCCAAGGATGCTTTATTACCAGAAGGGGAGGAGGCACGTGGTTACAGAACACGAACTGCCCCAACGTTTAGTATCTTAGAACAACATCCTCTGTGATGACCTGCCGTGATTCTGTGGGTTGACTGGGCTGTTCCATGGGTCTACTGCTTGACACGAAGACATCTGCATCTGTCATCATCTGGGAACCTGACCCAGCAAACGGGTGCAAGACAGCTCACCTGTGTGCGTGGTGTCCGTCAGCAGGACTCTCTCAGGGCCTCTCTGACTCTGTGGGTCTTCCCAGCCATCCCTCCATCAGGGAGCTGGACTTTCCACATGGGAGCTCAGGGCTCCCAAAAGCATGAAAGAAGAAGCTATCAGGCCCGAAACCAGCATAGTGTCACACCCATCGTACTCTACTGTCGAATAGAAAGACAGACTCAGATTTCAGAGAAAGGTAAAGAAGCGAGAGAAGTGATGGAGAATCTTCAGCACCTAAACCCATCTCTGACGGGCAACCCATCCCCGGAGGGTAACCCATCTCCCGAGGGTAACGCATCACCCGAGGGGAACCTGTCCCCAGAGGGTAACCCATCCCCCAAGGGGAAACTGTCCCCGGAGGGTAACTCATCCTCCACAGGGAACCCATCCCCAGAGGGGAACCCAACCCCCGAGGGGAACCCATCCCCAGAGGGGAACCCGTCCCCTGAGAGTAACCTATCCCCAGAGGGTAACCCACACCCAAAGGTAACCTGTCCCCCGGAGGGTAACCCGTCCCCAGAGGGTAACTCATCCCCCCAGAGGGTAACCCATCTCCGTAGGGGAACCCATCTCTCAAGGGTAACCCATCTCCCAAGGGTAACCCATCCCCCGAGGGGAACCTGTCCCCAGAGGGTAACCCATCCCCCGAGGGGAACCCGTCCCTGGAGGGTAACTCATCTCCCACAGGGAACCCATCCCCCGAGGGGAACCCATCCCCTGAGGGGAATCCGTCCCTGGAGGGTAACTCATCTCCCACAGGGAACCCATCCCCCGAGGGGAACCCATTCCCTGAGGGGAATCCGTCCCCTGAGAGTAAACCATCCCCAGAGGGTAACCCACACCCGAAGGTAACCTGTTCCCCAGAGGGTAACCCATCCCCAGAGGGTAACTCATCCCCCCAGAGGGTAACCCATCTCCATAGGGGAACCCATCTCTCAAGGGTAACCCATCTCCCGAGGGTAACCCATCACCCGAGGGGAACCTGTCCCCAGAGGGTAACCCATCCCCTGAGGGGAACCTGTCCCTGGAGGGTAACTCATCCCCCACAGGGAACCCATCCCCAGAGGGGAACCCATCCCCTGAGGGGAACCCGTCCCCAGAGGGGAACCTGTCCCCCACGGGGAATCCATCCCCTGAGAGTAACCCATCCCCAGAGGGTAACCCACACCCAAAGGTAACCTGTCCCCCAGAGGGTAACCCATCCCCCAAGGGGAACTCTTCCCCAGAGAGTAACCCATACCCCGAGGGCAACCCGTCCCCATAGGGTAACCTGTTCCCCAGAGGGTAACCTGTCCCCAGGCAGAGAACCCATTCCAGGAGGGTAACCCATACCCCGAGGATAACCCATCCCCCATGGGTAACCCATCCCCAGAGGGTAGGTAACCCATCCCCCGGAGGGTAACCTGTTCCCCAGAGGGTAACCTGTCCCCAGGCAGAGAACCCATTCCGGGAGGGTAACCCATACCCTGAGGGTAACCCATCCCTGCCGGGAGCCAGCACACGAGATCCCACCCATGACAAGGTCATGAGGAGAGACCTGACAGGCAAGGCGGGTCAGGACTCGAGGGACTCCCTGGACCTGCTTGAGCATCTACCCTGAAACCAAAATCTGTCTGTCTACTGCTTACTATATTATGCCTTCCACCAACTCTTCTGGCATTAACAGGGGGCTATCCCCGACCACCTTTCTCTGGAGAAAATCAACTTAGGGCTCTAGTTGATAAGTCTCCTGGGCATGAAAGGAATATTTCAATTCAAACCCCTCTGTTAGCATCCTAACTTGCGTGGCAGGTTTACCCATACTGTTACAACTAACGCACATGATTGTTCACAACCTCCCAACCATGAAAGGCAGGGGAACTTAAACATCCTAAAGTCCTAATCGGCACAGAGCCCTTCGAGGAGTAAAAATCATTAGAATAGTGCTGGTGAAGGATTTCATTGCTGAGCCAATGCTTGCTGCCAAGTTTCCATATCCCTTACCTACTGTGTGCCTGGGAGTATATTAGTTAATATACTGGGTATGTAGGGAAAATAAGTAGTAGCCTTGGTGTTAGCAACATTAGACCTTTGAGTTAATAAATTTTTTCTTTGTTATAACCCACTGCACCTTTGCCCTGTAGGAATGTAACTTTATTTAGTACTTTCTGAGAGTGGCGCCAGACTTTAGAAAAAACACTTTTAGAGAAAATAAGTTTTCTGGTTGACAAACCTTTATCAGAAAAAAGGGTCATAAAATGTTAACAGGCCTCTGGGCCAGAAGATGATGTAAATCACATAAGACTTTTGTATACGGAAGGGTATGCAGAAAGAAAGCCTGGTTTCAGTAAGGGTCAGAACTGCTGACCCAGCATGATTCTGCATCTTCCATTCCCCTCTATGTACAACCCAAGGTATAAAAGCTCCTTTTAAAAATAAAGTTACAGACCTGTTCCACCTAAGCCTGGTCTCCCCATCTCTCTCTCTCTCTCGCCAACTCCATCCATCCTGAGGGAACCCCTGGATCCTGCTGGGGCTGGACCCCGGCACATCCCTGGAGGGTAACGCATCCCCCGAGGGGAACCCGTCCCTAGGAGGGGAACCCATTCCTGGAGGGTAACCCATACCCCGAGGGTAACCCATCCCCAGAGGGTAACCCATCCCCGGAGGGCTGGGCAAACAGCGATAGCAGGCTTGCCCCCTGTGTCCACTCAGCTTGAATTAACTCCAGAAGTACTCACAGAGGCCCTGCTCAGTGCCAGGCCTAATGCCAGGGCTGGGCCTGGCATTCCTTCCCTCGAGGGAGCTACCCAGCCACTCCCTCCCCATGGGGGATGGAGGCTGTCGTGCCCCTGTTGCCATGGAAACCAAGCGTGCTGAAGGCACAGGTGCTCCTACAGTTCTTTCCCCACAAAGCAGTCCAGTGAAACATGGGGAAAGGAGAGGAGAGGGCCTAGCCCTGGGAAAGAGATGCTTGGGCTCCAAGGGGGGCTCTGAGCTGCCAATGGTCGGGTTTCTCATTCTCCCTCGTCAGAAAAGAAGGGTTCTGGAACCAAACTGGCCTGTGTTAGAGTCCAGGGTCTCCAAGGACCTGTAGCCTTGAACAGGTCCCTTCCGCTCTCTGTGCCTCAGTCTCCTCATCTCTAAAATGGGGTTGATGATAACTTACCTCATTCAGCTGTAATGAGAATGGGGACTCCTGTAGAGTAGCTATTACAGTGCCTGGCACAAAGTAGGTGCTCAGTAAGGAAGCCCTATTAGCGGGGCTACAACCTGTTCCAAGGCCCATGCTGCGTCCCCAGGCCTGTGCTGCATCCCCAGGCCCGTGCTGTGTCCCAAGGCCCATGCTGCATCCCAAGGACACCTGCCCTGCGACTGCACCACAGCTGAGTCAGCTTCTCTGGGCTCAGAGAAGCTTTGTGCTCAAAGCCCTCTTCCCCGCCTCAGTCCTGAGCATCCTTACAAAAGCTGGCCCCAGGGCTCTTCCTTGATCTGATAGACCCCAGGGAGCCCTGGCCCCTCTGAGCTTCTCCATTCCTGCCTGTGGGGTTCAGGTCAACTCAGAGAGGTTGAACTTGACATACTTATTTCATTTCATGCACATTGAGTTTGGGCCTCTTGAACCTCATATCCAGAGGAATATGCAAATGGATGCAAATGAGTCCCTGATTTATGCAAAATAGCATGCAATTCTGTGTCCCTGGATTTGCCAGAGAAAAAGGCCTGGTCACCTAATTTAGCAAAATAACAGGGGGAAAAGATCATGTCTGTCAGTCAGTTAGGTTCAGACTCAAAGAACCCTGGAGGCCTTCTGGAATGGAGCTGAGGGATCCCTGATCACCCTGGGCCACAGACCACCCCCCAACACTTGGAACCAGAAGCCCCCAGCCCTGGGCTTGACAACAGTGTCCAGCTTCACAGTAATGCCCAGTTCCCCTGCAGCTGGCTCCTAAGATCTGCCCCCACCAGAAGGGGATGCCCCCCAGTCCCACCTCCCTACCCACATATACCTACATGCTCACTACTGACCAGGCCCATTGTTAATATCATTCTATTAAAAAGAGGGAAAACCAGGACTTCCCTAGCAGTCCAGTGGCTAAAGCTCCGAGCTCCCATGCAGGGGGCACAGGTTGATCCCTGGTTATCAGGGAACAAAGATCCCGTATGCCTCACGGTGCACTGAAAATAAAGAAGGAGAGCAAAGCTGCCAGAGTGAGCAGCCCTGTGCTGAGCACTTTCCACAATGGCTCCTTCACTCCTGGCAGCAGCCGGGGAAAAGGAACCGTTATCACCATCTCGCGGCCTTCCTGCTGGGCTGGCGTCTCATGGGTGTGGAGCATCCTCTTCCCTGCATGTTGGCCTCCACAGACCTTCCCACTTCACACCTGTGTTGTCCGTGATGCTGGGGGCTCAGCTCCCGGAAGGCAGGGACTGTATCTGCTCTGGAGCCCCGCCCACAACCGGGTGCCCAGCCCTGAACAATACCAGCTCCTGGGAACTGCTTGCTAAACACAGATATGTTTTCTGCAAACTTGTCAGTCACTCAGTCATGTCCAACTCTTTGCAACCCCATGGATTGCAACATGCCAGGCTTCCCTGTCTTTCACCATCTCCTGGAGCTTGCTCAAACTCATGTCCATTCAGCCGGTGATGCCATCCAACCACCTCATCCCCTGCTGCCCGCTTCTCCTCCTGCCCTCAGTCTTTCCCAGCATCGGGGTCTTTTCCAATGAGTTAGCTTTTTGCATCAGGTGGCTAAAGTATTGGAGCTTCAGCATCAGTCCTTCCAGTGAATATTCAGGGTTGCTTTCCTTTGGGATGGACTGGTTTCATCTCCTTGCAGCCCCAAACTGCTTTCTGGACCCCTTAAGTGGCTCACAATGGGGTGTCTATCAGTACGGAGTTCACCACACTTTGCTGGTACAGTGTTTTCCCAAAACGTTTGGCGCGAGTACCAGGGTCTGTATGAACTAAGACGGTAGACCGACAGAACCTTCTGGGCACACTGCTGGGTTCTCTGAGCTCTGCGTCTCCAAGAGAGTGCAAAGGGCCCATGACGTGCCTGAGCGCTTAACGCTCTAAAGAGGAGCATCTCAGATACAGGTGCCTGGCAAGGCCCCTGCGCGAGAGGATAACAACCCAGCTAACCCTGGGCCAGGGGCTGCTCAGAGTGCTTTGCATGAGTTAACTCGGTATCCTCAAATCAGCTGACGCAGCCAGCGCTCTTCCTAGCCCCACGTTCTCGAGAGGAAACTGAAGCGAAAGGCCCGCAAATGTCCTGTGGCCGCACTGCCACCTGGGCCCCTGCTCTCAGCCCTCTGTCCTCTGGGGGCACAGGGAGAGGGCGGGGCCAGGGTGGCAGGGTGTGGGTACCAAGGCTTTCCAACTATGGTGCTGGGGAAGACTCTTGAGAGCCCCTTGGACTGCAAGGAGATCCAACCAGCCCATCCTAAAGGAAATCTGTCCTGGGTGTTCATTGGAAGGACTGATGCTGAAGCTGAAACTCCCATCTTTGGCCACCTGATGTAAAGATACAACTCCTTGGAAAAGACCCTGATGCTGGGAAAGATTGAAGGCGGGAGGAGAAGGGGACGAAAGAGGGTGAGATGGTTGGATGGCATCACTGACTCGATAGACATGAGTTTGAGCAAGCTCTGGCAGACCGTGAAGGCAGAGAGGCCTGGCATGCTGCAGTCTGCGTGGTCACAAAGAGTCAGACACGACTGAGTGACTGAATGACAAGGCAGCTACTAAGGGCACAGCCCTAGGGTCTTCTCCTGTGCTGTTTGACACTGGGCAAGTGACGTCACCTCTCTGAGCCTCAGTTTTCTCATCTGTAGGGTGGGGATAATAACAGAACGTCCTTGAGAGGGGAGGGGTTGCACCGATTCCTTGCCATCAAGGTTATACTGCACTTAACACTGTCTGGACTTGTGATCCGTGCCTCTAGATTCGTACTGGGCAGGACTTGAGCTCACAGAGGTGGGGACCTCCGAGTCACACGCGGAGTGGTGACAGAGCCCAAACTCGAGTCCACTTCTGCTGACTGAAGGCCCAGCACCCTCTCCACCGCACAGCCAAGCCATCCGTCAGGGCTGGCTTCCAGAACGGGGCGTCTGCAAGACTCCGCTTCCTGCAGAGAAGAAGCCAGCTGCCTGCCTCGGCGAGACCGTCCATCATGGCCAGGCTTCTCCCCAGGAAAGGTTTGTGATTTTTGTTGATATGAAAAGATGACAAGAAATAGCTCAGGTAATTATATTAATCTTTCTCAATTCACACATTCTTGCTATTTGCCATTCCCCCAGGAAAGTGTAAATGAGGGGCTGAGAGCAGGTCAGCAGCGCTGTAATTAGGTCTGTGTTGTGGAAAAGTTTCTGTTGTGGGTCTTGTCATCAGATCTCTTCACTGTCGAGGGTCCTGACTCCCCTGTCAGAGGCAGGGAGCTCACCAAGGGCAAGGGATCAGCCCCCACTTCAGGCTGGGCGTCTCCACCATCCAACCGGAGCGTCCTCCAAGGGCGGGAATGGATGCCCGCTTCAGACTAGGGTCTCCTCCTGGGGAGAAATTGCATCTTCCCCTTCAAAATGGCAGGTCCCCAGGAGCTGGGCTGGGAGTCCCCCATCAGATCTGGGGGTCCCTAGGGCAGGCCCATGTCTCTCCATCGAGCTAGCAGCTCCCGCATAGGGCTAGGTGAGAGGGGCTGTGAGCCCCCATGACTGGCTGCTCCCCACGAACAAGGATCCCTTCCCCGTCGGGCTGGGAACATGCTGGGCGGGCTCTGTCTCACCCATCAGTCTTGGGGGGTGGGTGTCGTTTGCGTCCTCATGTTCTGTGGTGGAAGCTGACCTTGTGTGAACCCCACCCGCACGAGCATGCACGCAGGTGCGTGGCAGCCTACAGAAAGCAGGCTTCGGAGGCTCTGAGGCCCCCGGTGGAGCAGCAGGCAGGCCCCTCGCTTACATGTGTGACTACAGGGCTTCCCACGGGCTCCCCTGGAGGCTCAGTAGTAACAAACCCACCTGCCAACGCAAGAGACACGGGTTCGATCCTCGTACTGTGAAGACCCCCTGGAGAAGGGAATGGCAACCCACTCCAGTATTCCTGCCTGGAAAATTCCATGAACGGAGGAGCCTGGAGGGCTACAGTCCATGGGGTTGCAAAAGCATGGACACAACTTAGACTAAACAACAGCTGGGCTTTCACAGTGTCACGGGAAGCACTCGGGTGTCCGGAGGGCTGGCTCCCCGCTGACACGGCAAAAAGGAGCCTGGCTTGCCTCTCACCTCGGGGAGGGACAACTGAGGTCTCCGGGGCTGCATCCAGGCTTTGGGAACAGGCCAGGAGAGCGTGGGCCAGAACACAGACCCGGGCCCTACCCCATTCCCAGCCCTTCCCCAGACCAGACGTCCCAGGAGGGCAGACCTCAGTCCCACCATCCTCACCCCCTTCCCGGGCTGCGTGCACCACACATTACTGCACCCTCTGAGCCTCCTTCTTCACCCCCCATCCGGTTAACTCTTAAGATTCACTGACATCACGCTTGCAGGTGTACCAGCACGACTAGAAGACGCAGAAGTGATGGTGGCAGCAACACCTGACACTCCCAAGCTGCCACAGCCAGCTTCGAGGAAGGCGCTGTCGGCCCGTTCATGCAGCTGAGGGCCCGGAAGCCACCTGACACTCCCAAGCCGCCACAGCCAGCTGCAAGGAAGGCGCTGTCGGCCCGTTCATGCAGCTGAGGGCCCGGAAGCACAGGAGACTGTCGCCTGTCTAAGGCAACATGATAAATACATGATAGAGCCAAGATTCAGATGTAAATTTGCATCACTCCCACGTCCATATCTGCTGCAAGACACCTCACTGCCTTCAGGAAGCCTCCCTCGATTAAGTCTCTTTTGCACCAGCATCCTGCTTGCTGGACTGCATGTTCCATGAGGAAAGGGACAATCTTATATCCCCAGTGATTCTAGCCCAAAGGTGCCCAGTTCTGTCGCAAGGTGATGCATTCGAGATGTAAGCCCGAGGTTTATTTTCATCCCCTATAAACCTTGGTGAGTTCACATCTCCCTGCCTGTCCTCATGCCTGCCGGAGAGCATGTGTGTGTGTATGCGTGTGTTGCAAGAGAAGAAAGGGAAGGTGTTATGGGCTGAATGTGGGCTCTGATCCCCAGTGTGATGGTACTGTATTTGGAGGTGGAGCCTTTGGGGTTATTAGGTCCTGAGGGTGGGGCCCTC
The DNA here is from genome assembly GCA_006410935.1 of Redunca redunca. NCBI lineage: Eukaryota > Metazoa > Chordata > Mammalia > Artiodactyla > Bovidae > Redunca > Redunca redunca. The sequence goes on along the minus strand of SJYQ01004701.1, from coordinate 22,399 downwards.
ATCAACGGGATTAGTGCCCTTGTAAGAAGAAGAGAAACCAGAAGTCCCTCTCTCCATCACATAATGATACGGCCAGAAGGCAGTGTATAAGCCAGGAAGAGAGTTCTCACCAGACACTGAATCCTCCAGCACCTTGATCTGAGACTTCTCAGGCTCCAGGACAGAGAAACTGTTTCAGCTACCCAGAGATGGTCTTTTGTTAGAGCAGCCTAAGCTGAGATAGAGGGAGATGAAACCTAGAAGAAACAACCAGCCTCGAGGTCCTAACTAGATATTTTTGTGTCCGTAGCAAGATTATCTTCCTGAAAGCCTGCCTCTGTTGGGGAAGAAACCATTTCAAAGTTGTAAAAGCCACAGCCAGCTCTACTGGGCTGTGCACACTCTCCTGGGGGAAAGGGGGGTGCTCAGCCCAGGACCCTCTCTCGGGCTGAGCAGTGAGGCAGGCTGGAGGGCTGGGACGAATGCCCCTGGGAACAGCGTCCACCCTGGGCACCACTACTGAGAGTGGAGATAAATGCCAGCCCACGGCCAGGGCAACTCAAGCTCTGCGTGTCTCCCAAGCTCCCCAGCACGGGTCACCTGCTCAGCTAACACACCCGGCTCTGACTTCTGTCCCTGTCTCATGTCTCCCTCAGTGTCCCCGACTGGAATCAAAATCCTCATCTCAGGATCTGCTTCTACGGAAACTCGAGATGAGCCACTTCCTTTTATTACTCAAGATCAAAGCTCCTTGTCTGAGCCCAGAGGATCCCCCGGGCCCCAGAGCTGCTCTCTCCTGGCCAGAAGTCCCATCTCAATCTGCAAGTCGGAAATGGGGCCGACCAGAGGGAACAAGCCTGAGGATGGACGCTACCTGGGTTCCTGGGGTAGGAAACGCACTTCCCATCCACACCCTGGGCCTCTCACAGGCAGGAGAAAGCCAGGGAGGTGAAGGGAGACAGAGCCGTGGGCAGAGGGCAGAGGTCTGTGTCCTTGACATGCCCACCAGGGCGGGAGAGCGCTGCTGACTTCAGGGCAGGTGAGGGTCTCAGCCCCCAGGTCGGCGATGGCTCAGGGGGTGAGTGTCCTTGAGTATGTGGGGAAGGACCACAGGCTGGGGTGCCCAGCAGGGAGCAGCCTGCCAGCAGCCCGAGATCCCCGATCGGCAGCTGCAGAGAATGCCAGCTGGGAGAGGGTCCAGCTCTCAGCTATCTCTTGATGAGGGGCTTGTCTGGAGGCTGCGACTGCTCATCGGAGGCTCCAGCGTCAGAACCCACCCACCCTGACCTCAGGCACGCCCACCGCGGTCCGGGCCACCGGCATCCTGCACCTAGACTGCAGCAACAGCTTCCTGGTGGTCTCCTGGCCCCCACACTTCCACCCCCGCCTCTACACATTTTCCTCCATTTAGCAACCAGGAGATTGTTACAAAGCCAGAGGCAGGCCATCAGTTCTTTACTCAAAACCCTCCCATGACTGCCCCTGTCACCAGGAAGAGGCAAGGTCCCCCACGACCTGACCCGGTAACACATGCCCACCCCCCAGGTGCCCCTCCCCGCCCCAGCGGCCACTTGCACTGTGCACGTGGTGCTCCCTCCACACTTTGCACGTGGTGCTCCCTCCACACTTTGCACGTGGTGCTCCCCCCACCCGGAATGCTCTGCGGCCTCATGTGTGCTCTTCCTGCAGCCCTTTGCTCAGTAAGGCCTCCCCAGCCGCCCTGGTTAACGTCACCGCGCCCTCCCCGGGACCTTCCACGCCCACCCCCGCCACGCCATTTCTCTCCAGAGCACAGACACCATCTGATACATTTCACTATCTATCTTCTGGTTCGTCTGCATCCCCCGTAGAGTGGGGAGGGGGCAGACGTGCGCAGTGTCTGGCTCACCAGCCTACCCATCCACCTCGATGCAGGCCCTGGCACATGAAAGTGGAAGTCGCTCAGGTGTGTCTGACTCTTTGTGACCCCGTGGCTGTACAGTCCATGGAATTCTCCAGGCCAGGATACTGGAGTGGGGAGCCGCTCCCTTCTCCAGGGGAGCTTCCCGACCCGGGAGTTGAATCGGGGTCTCCTGCATTGCAGGCGGATTCTTTACCAGCTGAGCTGTCAGGGAAGAGTGGGTTTTCAACAAATATGGAATGAAAGGCCCTCGGTTCCCAAGGCAGGGCTTGTTTACTATCCCCTTGCTGGGACACAGAGAGGTTAAGGCGCATGCCTGACGTCACACAGCTAGTGAGTGGGGAAAGCACAGTTGGAGCTCTGTCTCCCGAGTTCTGCTCCTGAGCCAGAGTCGTCTCAGACCCGGCTCCAGCAGCAGGCAGACCTCAGTCCTTGGCCTTGACCCTTTCCAGGAAGCTGCTTAACTTCCCGCCGCCTTAGATCCCTTACCTGCAAAGCGAGGCAAACAGAACAGCTTCTCCGAGCGCGGCTGTGAGGATGAAACGAGCTGGGGCACCCCGAGCGCTTGTGGTTATTACTGCTCTGATCTGTATCTAAAGCAGGGTCTCCTCTCCCATGCGAGGCACGTCCTCCTCGCGTCTCGGGAGCCGCTTCCGACTCCCCCGATTCCCCTTCTCTCTGTTGTCAGAGGCTTGCGAGATGAGCTGCTGACTGACATGATAATTTCACTACAGCAGCGGAGTCAGTCAATTGCTCGGTGAAGGATCTCACGGGCCCCACCGCATTTCCCGGGCCCCCTTCTGCTGAGTGAGCTGCAGGGCCGGGATCTAACAGAACCGCAGAGCTCTCAGACGCTAATTCCTGCACAAGAGGAGGGACTTCTTAACATGGACAGTCTGCCTCGAGTCGTCTGGAGCAAGGCTGCGTAGGACGACACAAGGAATCATCACAGAGCTGCCGGGGGAGGCTCTTCCCAGCGCTTTCCATGGACGTCTTGGAAATATGTATTATGAATACCACTTGTCCTTGGCACTCCTGCAAAGGTCTCATCATCCCCATTTTAGAGATGAGGAAACTGAGACATGGAGGTAGAAAGACACATATCAGGGCTTTGGCAGAGCTGGATGTGAACACAGACCTGCTAGATCTGAGGCTGCAGGCTTGTCTATCATCCCAAGCAAACTCTACCTACAGTTACTGTCCAGGGAAAAGTCCTGGCCCGCTCCCCCTGAGAGCCCCACCCAGACAGGGCATTCAGTTAACTTGAGCAATGAGATGAAGACCTGATCTTTATCCCATTTGTACTTAGCAAGGCCCCTCCTCTCCCATTAGAGGCGGGCAGGACAGCAGTGAGCCTCCCTTTGATAGAAAATGGGAAACTGAGGCCCGGAGAGGGCGGGTGCGTCTGGACCAGAGGCAGCTGGCCAGCGTCCAGGGTCAGGGCTCCTGCAGACACAGCTCCCCCTCCCGCTCCCGGGACCCGAACTGGACACTCACCCTCCAGGAATCAGAGCGCCCCCAGGCAGCCCGCTCCCGCGGGAGGGCCTCCCACACTCCCCTGCACACCCTGCCCTCCCTCAGCCCGGTGCACGGGCACCCCGCCTGCCCTCCTTTCCACGCGCCTTTCCTGGGGGCCGTCACGGCTGTAGGCCTGCTCACCTCTGGGGCTCCAGCACCAGCTGGGGCCTGAGAACCGCAGGGCTCGAGGGCGTGTGAAAGGAGCGGGCAGCGGAATGGCTCCTCCAGGGGGCGGGACCCCACCAGCTGGTCAGGACCCGGCTGACATGCTCCTCCTCGGCCGCTCTTGCCCTGGGTTCCCATAGACACTCACCGAGCCGTGTGACCCCACCTCGGGAGGTCTGCCTGCCCCTCGGCTTCCCTCCGCCCTGCATGCCAGCGCTGCCACCCTTAAGTATGGGGAGGACAGAAGCGTGGGTGGGGGTTGGCCCGACACGTGGAGAGAACAGAGAGATGGATGGGCCGATAGGTGGAGAGAACACTTGCCTTCTGGGTGGTGGGCTGGGCTTGGTTTTTTGTTTTGTTTCCTGCAGGCAGCTCTAGAAACCCAAGAAAAGCCAAGGACTGGCCCGACCTGCCAATCCCACCCTCAGCTTGGGCTCTGCTCCGCCCCCTGGAGCTCACCCCACCCTCCTTCACCCCCTCCCTGCAGGAGAGGGGGTGTTGCACATGCAACAGCCCCAGAGCCCCCCGCCTCTCCACACAGCGACGCCCTCATCTTTTTTTTTCCTCCCAGGCTTTCCCAATAGACGCCAAGGCCTGTGTCTCCACACCATTCCAGAACTGGGGCCCAGTCCTTTCTTCCAGAAACATTCAGAAAAGAAGCTCCCAAGAGACCCCTCTAGCAGGAGAGGACTTTCTGGGGTGATGGAAACAGTCACATCTGTGATGTCGAATGCGGCTGGCATAAAATCTTGTGTGTGCGGCACCTCAAGTCACACTAGAAATGTGGCTAATGGGACTGAAAAATAAATAAAATCTGCGATATTTCATTTTAATTAATTAAAAAATAGCAACATGAGGCCATCGGTGACTGCGCCAAACAGCACAGTTCCAGGACCTGCTCTCACACTGCCCAGCCTCAGTCCTGCCTGCTGGTTCCAGAACAGCCTGGAACGGTGACAGCTGCTTTCTTTCCCTGCTGTTTAGTCTCTGAGCCGTGTCCAGTTCTTTGAGACCCCATGGACTGCAGCAGGCCAGGCTCCTCTGTCCTCCAGAGGACTCTCTCCTGTCTCCAGAGTTTGCTCAAACTCATGCTCATTGAGTCAGTGATACCACCCAACCATCTCATCCTCTGTTGCCTCCTTCTCTTGCCCTCAAGCTTTCCCAGCATCAGGGTCTTTTCCAGTGAGCGGACTCTTCGCATCAAGTGACCAAAGTATTGGAACTTCAGCTTCAGCATCAGACCTTCCAATGAATATTCAGGGTTAATTTCCTTTAGGATGGACTGGTTTGATCTCCTTACTGTCCAGGGACTCTCAAGGGTCTTCTCCAACACCGCAGTTCTAAAGCATCAATTTGTCGGCCCTCAATCTTCTTTATGGTCCCACTCTCACATCCATACATGACTACTGGAAAAAACATAGCTTTGACTAGATGGACCTTTGTCAGAAAAGTGATGTTTCTGCTTTTTAATATGCTGTCTAGGTTACCACATCTCAAAGAAAACAAAATTAAAAGACAACCCGGAACCCAAGTACTGACATTATTCTTACCTTTTATTCCAGCATCTCCCAGAGCTCCAATATGTACAAACTTCATTTATACACATATAATATACACCATATATACGTATTTATATATATTCACACACCAGCCCACGCGCTCTGATACACTCACACGCACGCACCCTTCCAGGAGGGTCCTGTGGCCACCCATGAGCCCCGCTTGGGCCCAGATGAGAGGCGCTGGGCTTGCCAGGCAGTTGTGAGGTGTTTTGTTTTGTTTTTTTTTTTGCTTTTAAAAAGAAGGCCATCTCCTCCGGAGGTGTCCTCCGTCTCCCCAAACCCAAACCACTCCCCTAAACACTGAAATTGTTTTTTTCTTAAAAAGGAAGAGGTTTCCCTCTGCTCCGCTCAGGTACATGGCAGAGTTCCAGGCCTGTCCTCATGGCCCTGTTTAGGCCCCTCGAGGGCGAGGCCACCCAGTGCTCCCCGGGGACCCTGGGCCGCCGGAAGGGCCCACTGCAGGCTGAGAGCCTGCAGGCTGAGGGCTGCGGCCAGGGCAGCGTGGCCTGGGCGGGGCTACAGCGGCCTGGGCGGGGCTACAGCATCAAGGGCGCCTGCCAGATGAGGAGGGTGCTGTCCGTCTCCCCACACGGGGCCGGCTTCCCTGGGCTGCCAGCGGCGCTGCCAAAGTTGCGGTAGCCGCGCCCCCCAGAGATGATGGCCACGGAGCAGATCTCCTTGCGGTGGGCGTCTCGGGCACAGGGCCGGTTGCGCACCCAGACGTCGGGGTCATCCACCATCTCGTAGATGGAGCCGTCCTCCTCACTGTGCTCCAGGGCCGAGCCGTCCGCAGGCTCCGGCTCCCGCACGGAGAGCAGCGGGCCCGGCAGGTGGGCGGTGGAGCGCAGGCGGTACTGAAGAAGGATGCCCTTCTTGCGGATCAGCTCCCCGCCTACGTGGCTCGCGGGCGCCGGCGCCGGGGCAGGAGCTGGCCCATCCGGCTTGTCCTCCTCGGCCTGCTGCCCCTCGGCCTCCTCCTGGTCACTCCGCAGGATATCGGGGGCCAAGATGCTGGTGGCCACAGCCAGGAAGGCCACGGGCCCACAGTGCCCGTTGAGTGACACCATGCCTTTCCCTGCAGGAAGGGGACAGAGAGAAGGGGCACAAAGGCCCAGAGTTCTAAAGACCCATTGAGTCTGGAGGAGAAGGGAATGACAGAGGATGACATGGTTGGATGGAATCACCAACTCAACAGACATGAGTTTGAGTAAGCTCTGGGAGTTGGTGATGGACAGGGAGGCCTGGCGCGCTGCAGTCCATGGGGTTGCAAAGAGTCGGACACGACTGAGCAACTGAACTGAACTGAACTGAGTCTCTTGGAGAACTTCCTGGGTTTCATTTTTGGCCCATCTGGGCTACTACCATCTACATTTGCAGCTTCCTGGAAGGCCGTGGGTCTGGAGGAGTGCTTGCCGTGCTCCAGGGCTACTTCCTTTGGAAGAGTGGAGAAGGGGAACAAGCAGTCTTATGAGCCACACGGGTCCCTTGGTGCGGAAGCTCCTGCAGCTCCTGCCTGGGCCATCCCCACGTCTCCATGCCTTTGCCACGCCATTGCCTCTGCCCAGAGAGCCTTTTGCATCTGCCTGACTCGACACCTTAGTCTCGAGGCCCAGCTCAGCCCCTCCGCAGGGCTCCCTTCTCGCCTTCACCCACGGGAGACGATCATTCCTGCCTCTGCTCCGCCGGCCCCAGGACGCCTGCCATCGTAGCGCCTGCTGCCCTGGCTACACCACCCCGCCAGGCTGTCAGTACATGGGGCAGGGCCTCTGCCAAGCACATCCCTGCAACCCCAGGACAGACCCAGGGGTGAGTAAAATGACCTAGTGATGAGACCAGGAAAGCAGTAAGTCCCGCAGTTTAGGAAGAGGGTCTTCTTGGGCAGAGAGGCTTGCGGTCCACCTGGGGGTGGTCTCCCCTGGGGCGTCTACCTCCCACTCACTCAGCCCTCCCCTCCTACAGCAGCTGGAAGAGGCCACTTCATTATCCATCACTCAGGGCTGAGGCAGAGACGGGGCCCAGAGCTCTGGGGTCTTCCAGACCCTAGACCCCAGCGCCACGTCAGGGCGGCCCCTCCTCTGACCCAGGCAAACACAGCTGCACGTGGACCTCCGTCCCCGCGAGCCCCCAGTCACTCCTGTCTCGGGAGCCGGGACATGTGGAAGCTGTGTGGCGACAGAGCGGGAGGAGGCCGGCAGAACCTCTCCTGTTGGTCGGGGGTCTCGGCCCGCCCTCAAACCATCGGGCCCACGTGCCTCCTGGGCCCCCTGCCGCAGACAGAAGAGCTGCAAGGAGACTGCAGGCCCTGGTGATTTAATTCCACGGAGCCACCAGCAGTGACAGAGGACACTGGGGACGGACCCGTGTCCCCCGATCAGGAGAGAGCGCACACCTCTGGGCACAAGACCCCCTCCCCGGCCACGCGCAGCCGGCCCCCGGGCCTCACCGGTGATCTTAGGGATGCCTTCCAGCCGAGGCACCGGCAGCAGCACGATGACGCCCTGGTCGGTGCCCACCCAGAGCAGGCCCTGGCAGATCAGGAGGCTGGTGACACACGGGCGCTTCTGGCCTGCAGAGGGAGAAGCGGCGTGAGCAGCAGGCCCCCTTAGGGATGGCGGCGCAAGGGGCCCCCAGAGCCGAGCGCGCGGCTCCTGGGGCTGCTCTCCCGAGACAAGCGAGAAGCTGGACGGCCCTGGGATCAGGAGTGCGGCTTGGGAGGCTGACCTGGCTGGGGTCTGGCCCCGGGGCACCCAGCCTCCGTTCCCTCCTGTGGGAGGGGCTGCCTTGGGGGTGCACCGAGGGAGTGCCTCAGTGCCGGCCCACGTCGGCTCTCGATGCCGTGGCTGGCTCACCTGCCACGAGGTGCAGGCTGAGGGCCCACCCACGCCGGGGACATAACTGGCCGGGTGGGGAGAGAGAGAGGCCGGGGTAACGCAGACAGAGCAGAAGGGATGTGTGGGGAGGGCTGTGGGCGAGCTGGCAGCCCCGTGGGTTCCAGCCCGGCCTTGACATCCTGCCCGCCCTTGACATCCTGCCTGCCCAGGCCTTCCTCCAGCAGGGACACAGATGCAGTCCTGGGCCCCACGGCGAATGGGCTCCCAGAGCCAGGAACTAGCGTGTTTCTGACGCGGGTCCAAACTTGCAGACCAGTTCTTGTCGTCACCCCCCGGCCGGCTCTGCCTTTGAGGGGGAGCAGTGGCGGGGGAAGGTGGGCCCCTGTGCCCTTCCGGGGAGGAGGCGTGGTGTGGGCCGCACAGCCCGAGCCGAGAGCAGGGCGCCAGGCACAGGTGCCGGGTCCAAACCCCGGCTCGGCCACCTCCTGGCTCCACCTCCTCGGGCGGGAAACAACACCCCTCTGTGCCCGGGTCCCCTCACTGCGCAAGGCGACAATGATGGCGTTTCACAACCTCGTCCTGAGGAGTAAAGGAGCCAGCGGCTGGGAATCACGCAACCCAGAGCCTGGCACAGGGCGCGCGCATATGGGTGCCAGCCACCATCGCTGCCGCTCTGCTGCTGGCAACTCCGCCCAACGGGAAGGGGCGTGAGGGAGCGCCGGGGGCCCAGGCCTGCCCTCCCAAAGGGCTGTCTCACCTCCAGCCTGGGTCCTTCTGCCCACTGACAGACCTAGTCTCTCCCCAAATTCCAAGTCACACCACGACATGTGAAGTGATGCTCAGAACAGGGTCCTCAGGCTGGGCTTGCGTCAGCTCCAACAGGAGAGCCGACACCCGCGGGCCAGTCCTGGAGGGGAGGCGCAAGCCTGCATTTCCAGCAGGTCCCCAGGGACACCCAGGCTGCTGGCCCCGGGGCCACTCTGAGAAATACTGCCTTGCAGGTTCCAAAGCACTCCGCATACTGCCCTAGCCTGATGCAAGCCTTGCAGCGGCTGAGAGGTGAGCACAACCTGGATGCTGTGCCCATTTTCCAGATGAGGATATTAAGGTCCAAAGAGGCCACCCAGCTGGTGAGTGCAGGGTGGGGGAGTGGGGCAGAGCTTGAGTCTGTCACTTATTACAGCCTAATGCTTTCACACTGCCTCTCCGCTCTTTCTCTGGCCATGCCTCATGGCCAGCGGGGCCTCACTCCCTGACCAGGGGTTGAACCCGCGGCCCCTGTTCTGGAAGCTCGGAATCTTAACCTCCTTAATTTGACCTCCAGGGAAGTCCCTGCCTCTCTACGCTTGAGCAGACTGCTTGAGTTCCACACCTGCTTGTGTATGGACTTCCTCTGCAGAGTCCCAGAGCAGACTGGTGCGGCTCCCAGTCACCCCAGGAGGGCCTGCTAACCTGGGGTTCACACAGCATTCCCTAACACGCTGGTCTGACACCTTCGCCCACCCACCCACTCAGCACCCCGGCACATCCCCAGGACCTACTGTGTGGGGGACTGCACTTGGGGCTGGAGGCAGAGGGGGAACCACACAAAGTTCTGCTCCTAAGGAGCAGACATTCTGGAACTTTCTATGACAGTGAAAACATTCTCTGCCCAGTTCGGTCACCGTCAGTCACACGTGGCTACTCACACTTGAGACATGGCTAGTGGCACCGAGGGACTGAGTCTGTGATCTCACTTCACTTCAATGTTAATGGAAGCTACCGCGCTAACGGGGGCCTCTCTGGTGGCTTAGATGGTAAAGAATCTGCCTGCAGTGGAGGAGACCTGGGTTCCATCCCTGGGTCAGGAAGATCCCCTGGAGAAGGGAATGGCTCCCCACGCCAGTATTCTCGTCTGGAGAATCCCATGGACAAGAGGAACCTGGTGGGCTACAGTCCATGAGGTCGCAAAGAGTCAGACACAACTGAGCGACACACACACATACACACACACACACACCCGTATTAACGCAGCCCTGGGAGGGGACGGAGGAAGCGGAAACACAAACAAGGAGTGTAGACACCAGGCAGAGATTCCAAGGGGGTGCTGAGGCAGAGGGTGGGGGGAGGAGTCTCGGGTTTCATGCCTCACTCTGCTTCCTGGGAGGATGGGGGGCAGGAGCCAGGAGGCCAGATCTGATGACAAGCGGAGGCAGCCACGCCAAGACCCAAGGGAAGCTCTGGAGATGGCACGTGCAAAAGCCCGGTGATGGGAATGAGCCGGCGGCCCCGAGGAAGACGGAGCCAGCGCGGCGCAGGAACCAGGCGCCGCGAGATGACCGAGGGCGGGTTGGAGGGTGGCCGGGCCGAGGCAAGGGCGGGGACTGTTCACTGTGAGCATGATGAGGTGTGGCTGGCGGGTCTGAGCAACGGAGCAGTGCACCCTGATTTTAGCGAAGCCTTTTGGTTGCAACGTGACAGAGGATGGGGTGGGTGCAGCGAGCAGAGAGACGAGCAAGGCAGGGATGATGGCGTCTGCCTTCAAGCCAGCGCTGCAGACAGCCCGGGATGGGAGAGGAGCAGGCTGGGGGGACAGCCAAGTTCAGGACTCGATGTCGTCTGAGACGCACATTACACATCCAAGTGGAGCTGTCGGCCGGCAGCGGGATAAGAGTCCGTCCGGCGACAGGATGCAAATTCCACAGGTCACATTCACAGTGTTGATTCCACGCGCAAATGCAAACCAGGGCGGGAGAAAGAAGCCGGCGAGGCGGGCTGTTTCACAGACAGCGTCTGGGTTGGGGGAGTGGGACTCTTCTCCATCCCCGCACCGATTCGGGGAGTGTAGGCCCCCCTCCCCCAGGACCAGCTCCTGGGACGTCCAGCAGCGGGTGGCCAGCCCTGGGACTCAGGAAGTGCAGGAGGCCCCGCTGCGAGCGCCTCCCGTCTTCTCTTCGGGGCTCTGCTCAAGCTCAGGGATTCCCGTGTTCTCTGTGCCTTGCACTGTTTGCCTCCCCAGATGGAAGCTTCCTGAGGGCAGCAGCTTCTCTGTGTGTCAAACGGACCCCCCAGCTCGTGGATCAAATGCCCTGGCTCCTGGTGGACATGTGAAGAGGATCTGCGAACGCAGATCCAGAGAACGACCAGTGGTCACCAGTGGGGAGAGCGAAGGCGGGAGGGGCAGGAGAGAGGTGGGGGTTAGCAGGCACCAACTACTGGAAGCAAATAAACACACTGCACGCGCACACTGCACAGCACGCGGAATACAGCCGATATTTCACAGCGACTGTGAAGGCGGGCGGCCCTTCAAGACGCTTCCCTGGTGGCTCAGACGGTGAAGCGTCTGCCTGCAATGCGGGAGACCCAGGTTTGATTCCTGGGTCGGGAAGATCCCCTGGAGAAGGGACGCTAGTTGCACACCTGCAACTTCTTTAATAGTGTAAATAGTGTAAATGGTGTATAAAAGTATAATAGTGTAAACAGTGTATAATAGTATAATAGTGTAAATAGTGTATAATAGTGTAAATAGTGTATAATAGTATAATAGTGTAAATAGTGTATAATAGTGTAGTGTGAATAGTGTATAATAGTGTGAATAGTGTATAATAGTATAATAGTGTAAATAGTGTATAGTATAATAGTGTAAACAGTGTAAATAGTGTATAATAGTGTAAAGTGTAAATAGTATAATAGTGTATAATAGTGTAAATAGTGTATAATAGTATAATAGTGTAAACAGTGTAAATAGTGTATAATAGTATAAACAGTGTAAATAGTATAATAGTGTAAATAGTATAATAATGTATAATAGTATAATAGTGTAAGTAGTGTATAATAGTGTAAATAGTATATAATAGTGTAAATAGTGTATAATGGTGTAGTGTATAATAGTGTAAATAGTGTATAATAGTATAATAGTGTAAATAGTGTATAGTATAATAGTGTATAATAGTGTAATAGTGTAAACAAACAGTATAATAGTGTAAATAGTATAATAGTGTATAATAGTGAAAATAGTGTATAATAGTATAATAGTGTATAATGGTGTAGTGTGTAATAGTGTAAATAGTGTATAATAGTATAATAGTGTAAGTAGTGTATAATGGTGTAAATAGTGTATAATGGTGTAGTGTATAATAGTGTAAATAGTGTATAATAGTATAATAGTGTAAATAGTGTATAGTATAATAGTGTATAATAGTGTAATAGTGTAAACAAACAGTATAATAGTGTAAATAGTATAATAGTGTATAATAGTGAAAATAGTGTATAATAGTATAATAGTGTATAATGGTGTAGTGTGTAATAGTGTAAATAGTGTATAATAGTATAATAGTGTAAGTAGTGTATAATGGTGTAAATAGTGTATAATGGTGCAGTGTATAATAGTGTAAATAGTGTATAATAGTATAATAGTGTAAGTAGTGTATAATGGTGTAAATAGTGTATAACAGTATCATAGTGTAAATCACTCTGCCTCAGTCAGTGCTTTCTAAGAGGACCTGCGATTAAATCAGAGGATGAAGCACTGAAGCAGAGGCGTGAACAAGGCTGTGGCGCCGACGTCTCACCAGCTGCGGAAATGGATAAGCCACTTTCTGCCATCGCTCAACATACATCCCCTGCTCAATTTTATGATTATTAGAAATTTTATATATGTATATAATACACACTGTGTGTATAAATACACACATATATACCCACACACTATAATATAGATACACACAGTTGAGCACAGCTCCTAGCCCATAATATACAATCAATAAATGGAGGCTATTAGGAAAATGTGATTATTAAAAGGACCTAGACCCGAATGTTTTAAGATCAGCTCCATCAGAGCCAGAAATCCACGAAATAATCAAAGCCAAGAGAAGGAGCGGGGGCAGATGGCCCCATCCTACACGCCTCCCCTCCTTTTCCAGGGCCCCGGGGACCTTAGGACCAGCAAGCAACCATTTCCTGATGCCCTTCCCTCCCCTGAGCCCCCTGGACCACAGACACCCAGCAACCGCAAGAGGTGCCAGAACGGAGAAATGACTTCATCTGCAGACCTCATTCCGGGCCCTTCCTCCTCCCGCTTTGCCTCGAGGAAAAGAGCAAGGCACCTCACAAACAGTCCGAAAGGGGAAAAAAAAGTCTAATGTTGGATAAATATTTTATCACAGAGACTTAATGCAGCAGTGCTCAACTCACCCAAGCCGTCTATCTGGAGATATACAACTTTAAAAAGCTCAGGCTCTTGGAGAACATTTTATTAATGACCTGTCTAGTTAAGAGGAGGAGGGAGTTTAGGTTCAAAACTGCATTAATACCAGTCAGAGAGGCGAGTGGAGGAAAAGGGTCCGGGGGAAGGAAGTGCGATGAATTTTTAACACGCCCTTAAAAAAGACCACACTTAGGAGGAACAAATTCATTAGCAAATATGCAATTATTTCATTTGGTGGTGTGGGGGAAGAAAAAAAAACCTAAAAGCCTTTTAAAAGTATCTGTAATAAAGAATTTAAGAACCCTGCTCTGCTCTTCCGCCAGGACACAGTATGGGGTGGATTTGAAGGTCCCCTCCACCCAGGGCTGGCTCCTCGGGCTTGGGGCCTCCCGGCCGGCAGGGCCCAAGGCTGTAACGCCTGCGGCTCCCGGTGTTAGGAAGGGCCAGGGCCGTGGGGAGGAGGCCCGGGGCTGTAACACCCGGGGACCCCGGGGCGCTGTCCTCACCGGCTCGCGTGAAGACCCGCGCCTGCCCTGGGAGGTGGGGCTGGAGCGCCCGGTCACTCAGCTGGCAGGGCCTGTCTGACTCTGGGCTCAGGCCCTCGTCGTACAGACGGGGAAACAGAAGCTGGAGAAGCGGGAGGCCGCCTGGTTAGCCCGTGAGATGGCTGTGACCCAGGTCCGAGCTCTGGGCCCCTCAGCAGAGCGACCTGAAGCTGGTCGTTTAACCCCCGGGCACTCCGGGTACCTGTCTGCAGTCATCCTCACGAGAACAATCGCCCTTTCTCCTGTGTGTTGAGAGTGTGTTAGTCACTCAGCCGTGTCCGCCTCTTTGTGACCCCATGGACTGTAGCAGGCCAGGCTCCTCTGTCCATGGGATTTCCCAGGCAAGAACACTGGAGTGGGTTGCCATTCCCTTCTCCAAGGGATCTTCCTGACCTTGGGATCGAACCCGGGTCTCCTGTATTGCAGGCACATCTTTTACGGTCTGAGCCACCAGGGAAGTTCTTTTTTAAGGGTAACTAACTGCTCCCCATCATGTGGGAAATAGATGGGGAAACAGTGGAAACAGTGTCAGACTTTATTTTTTTGGGCTCCAAAATCACTGCAGATGGTGATTGCAGCCATGAAATTAAAAGACGCTTACTCCTTGGAAGGAAAGTTATGAGCAACCTAGATAGTATATTCAAAAGCAGAGACATTACTTTGCCGACTAAGGTCCATCTAGTCAAGGCTATGGTTTTTCCAGTGGTCATGTATGGATGTGAGAGTTGGACTGTGAAGAAGGCTAACACCGAAGAATTGATGCTTTTGAACTGTGGTGCTGGAGAAGACTCTTGAGAGTCCCTTGGACTGCAAGGAGATCCAACCAGTCCATTCTGAAGGAGATCAGCCCTGGGATTTCTTTGGAAGGAATGATGCTAAAGCTGAAACTCCAGTACTTTGGCCACCTCATGCGAAGAGTTGACTCATTGGAAAATACTCTGATGCTGGGAGGGATTGGGGGCAGGAGGAGGAGGGGACGACAGAGGATGAGATGGCTGGATGGCATCACGGACTCGATGGACGTGAGTCTGAGTGAACTGCGGGAGTTGGTGATGGACAGGGAGGCCTGGCCTGCTGCGGTTCATGGGGTCGCAAAGAGTCGGACATGACTGAGCGACTGAACTGAGCTGAACTGCTAAGAACACGTCAGTCGCTGGACTTGAAGACGCGTTCCAAACGCGCCGGGAGGCGGCGGCCGTGCAGCAGGTCAGCCCACAAAGCACGCCCCCGGCCGCTGGGCACGCTCGACTCTTTCTCTACTTTGCTCCACCCCCCCAGGCTTTACTGAGAAGATGAAAAAGGCCCATAAGGTTATCCATCTTTTCCCCCATTGTTCCACTACCGTGAAATAATTTAGCTATCAGCAGAGATGTGGAAAAATTTCTGTGATACTGAGAAATTTTTACTGTAATTAAAATAGATTTACCTCATATAATGGCTAAACACTATGAGAGACAATGAAACTGAAGCTAAAAAATTAAAAAAGGAAAGAAGGGAGGGAGGGAAGTAAAGAGGAAGGGAGAGAGAGAGGGCCCATGGCAAAGGTCCCCCAAGCCCTTACCCCACACCCTGCGGGGCAGGTTAGAAAGGAGTCTCTTTTCCTCACGGATGACCCAGGCCTAAGCAAGGCATCTTCCTGACGATATTTACCTGGAGCCAGGAACCACTGCCCACGCCACAGAGGGACCAGAGGCTCCGCAAGGCAGAGACCTGCTATGATCCCACAGTGGCCGAGCCGGGACCCTGGCCGCCTCTGAAACCACCTCTGCCCCGTTACACGCAG
Source organism: Redunca redunca (assembly GCA_006410935.1). Classification (NCBI taxonomy): domain Eukaryota; kingdom Metazoa; phylum Chordata; class Mammalia; order Artiodactyla; family Bovidae; genus Redunca; species Redunca redunca. Next base: position 6,931 of record SJYQ01004701.1, on the reverse strand, counting down.
CGAGGCTCTGAACTGAGTCCAGCCTGACATGACCCCCGGTCCTACCACGGGACGGCCACTTTACCCTGCTGAACAAACCCCAGTTTCTGCATCTGTAAAATGGGGACAGTGAGGTCCTGATTATGTAAGCCCTCGGCGCCCAGCTCGGTGCAGGGCTCCTGGCGGAGCGCAGCCACTGCATGCTGTCGCTGTTGCTGGTGACCGTGTTGCTGGTGAGCATCCCCTGCTGCGGCCACCCTTCTGCATTCGAGCACTGGCCTGTGAGACTGGCTCGGGGGAGCAGGAGCCGGGGTGGTCGCTGGGCAGCCTGTGTGGAGTCAGGGACCAGGCCGCTGGGGTGGAACCCTGCGGCCTCTGAGGCACTGGCTGGCATGACTGCCCTCTGCCCAGCCTCACCAGGCAAGAGCCCTGGCCCCGGGCTCAGCGCAGGCCACTCCCGGCCTCTGCTGCGGCCATCTGCCGAGGCCCCGTCACCATCAGCTCCCGGCCAGCCCGCCACACCTGCTGTTTCCCTGGCCCTGGGGTCCTTCCCAGCTGCTGCCCCCAGCCCAGCCGGCATCCTCCCAGACCAGCTCCAGGTCAGTCTGTCTGGTGGAAACTCGGGGGCAAGTCAAGCTGAGGCCCGCTGGCCCTGAGGGCTGCTCTGGCTGGGAGCAGCTGTGGGCCTTGAGCACGCGTCTGTCCTGGCTCCCAGCACGGCTCACAGGGATCAGCGCTAAGGGCGAGGCCTGTGGCCAATTCCACGGAGGCCTCGGCAGACTCTGGGCAGGGGACAGGGTGCCGGATGCGCCCAGATCGTAACCTTCTCCGTGGGTCCCACAAACAGCCCCCAGGACGAAGCACCAGCCCCAAGCAGAGGACATCAGGGCCTTTGCCCTCCCCTTGACCCAAACCCTGAGGGCAGACTCAGAGGGACCCCTGCCTTTCTTTAGAGACCTCTAAGGAACGCGGTCTGTATTTGGCGTCTCTCTTTCCCTTTGCTCATTTTGAAGGGGATTTGAGGCAGAATTGGGTTTGAGGAGCGGCAGGTTTAGCGGGGCCCGGCCTCCTGCCTGACGTGGCATGTTAGCAACCTGACTCACGGGAGTCCCCGAGCTTGGAGCCTGCCTCTGCGGGCGCCGGCCTGCGTGCCGTGGGGACAGCCAGAAGGGCTTCCGGAGGGCAGGCTTGGGTCGGAACCCTCAGCCAGCTGCTTCCCCCGGGGGCAGGGTTCTCAAGGCCAACCAAAGGCTGCCTCGAGGGTTCGTGAGATGGGCTGGCCCGGCTTGGACGCCGCCTCCCCGCTGTCCACTCCCCTGTCCACAGCCCCCCAGCCTGAGACGGCAGGGTCTCACCTGGGAGCAGGAAGGTGGTCCTGGTGGCGATGTTGATCTCCTGCAGATGCTCCAGCGTCTCGGTGTGGAAGAGGCGGATGGAGGAGCCGGAGGAGAAGGCCATCCAGACGCCGCTGCCCGCCTTCACCATGTGCGTCACACTCACGGCTCCGTCCTGGTGTGCCTCGAAGCTTTGCTGCAGCACAGAAGGCGCGGTGTGTGTGACGGGCCGGCGGCTGAGCCTCTGGGGGCCAAGCTCACCCAACCCCAAGCTGGGGCCAGAGGGAGGGGACCTCAGGAGCCCCAGGCCACGCTCACCCACCTCCACCTGAACCCAGGTCAGAGGGAGGGGACCTCAGGAGCCCCGGGCCAAGCTCACCCACCTTTACCTGGGCTCCAGGCCACACTCACCCACCTCCACCTGAACCCAGGTCAGAGGGAGGGGACCTCAGGAGCCCTGGGCCAAGCTCACCCACCTCCACCTGGACTCCTGGCCATGCTCACCCACCTCCACCTGAAACCAGGTCAGAGGGAGGGGACCTCAGGAGCCCCAGGCCACACTCACCCACCTCCACCTGAACCCGGGTCAGAGGGAGGGGACCTCAGGAGCCCCGGGCCACGCTCACCCACCTCCACCTGAAACCAGGTCAGAGGGAGGGGACCTCAGGAGCCCCGGGCCAAGCTCTCCCACCTCCACCTGAAACCAGGTCAGAGGGAGGGGACCTCAGGAGCCCCGGGCCAAGCTCTCCCACCTCCACCTGAACCCGGGTCAGAGGGAGGGGACCTCAGCAGCCCCGGGCCACGCTCTCCCACCTCCACCTGAACCCAGGTTGGAGGGAGGGGACCTCAGCAGCCCCGGGCCACGCTCACCCACCTCCACCCGAACCTGGGTCAGAGGGAGGGGTGCTGGTAACAACGAAACAACAGGCGGGGTGACTCCTGGTGTGTTGCGTCTGCTGATTCCTGGGGAGTCAATGCTTCTGAGGTGGCCCAGCTCAAGCTACCCACGGGATAGCACGGAAGGAGGAACAGGGAAAGACACGCACACACCAGGCTCTACCGTGACACGAGGGAAGGACAGGGCGCCAAGTCTACGAAGAGGAAGTGGCGGCTAGCGTACATTGTCTAACAGTACAGAGGCACAGAAAGAAGAGGCCTTCTAACTGTGCTGCTGAAAAAGACTCTCGAGAGCCCCTTGGACAGCAAGGAGACCAAGCCAGTCCATCCTAAAGGAAATCAACCCTCAACATTCATTAGACGGACTGAAGCTGAAGCTTCAATACTTTGGCCACCTGATGCAAAGAGCCGACTCACTGGAAAAGATTCTGATGCTGGGAAAGATTAGGGGAGAAGGAGATGAATGAGATGGCTGGATGGCGTCACCGGTGCAATGGCCATGAGTTTGAGCAGGCTCTGGGAGTTGGTGATGGACAGGGAGGCCTGGCGTGCTGTGGTCCACGGGGCTGCGCGGCGTCGGGCACGACTGTGCGCCTGAACAGCAGCAACAAAGGCACCACGAGGACAGAGCGACGCGGGGGGAGGCGGCGGCACGAGCCAAAGCCTCGCCTTCACCGCAGGGAGACGAGACACGTGTCCAAGCGTGGCAGACCCAGAAACGGGCGCAGACAGCTAAGAGCCACAAGGGAGGCGCCCGGTGGTTTAAGCCCGGGACAGGTGAGAGCATTTCTGGGAGCAGGACTGCAGAGGGGGAGATGGCGGGGGAAGGGCCTTTCCAGATAAGCCTTCCATGCGATTTGAGTTTCCTTTAAACAGCCTTACATGAAAGTTTGATCTTTAAAAAATAGCTCTTACAAAGCAAGGATATAAACACCCAGCTTCCCATCCATCTCAGGAGAAAATCCAAGTTCCCTAGCTCAGCGTTTCAGGCCCAGCTCTGCCCCAACTCCCGCCTTCCCTGTCCAACCAAAGTCCGGGCCCGAAGGATGCTCAGGACGCACTCTGCAGCCCTGTCACCGCTCTCGCGACGGCCTGCCTGCAACGGGCATCACCCACTGCCCTGCTGGGACAGCTTTTCAGCACCTGAAGACTCGGCCTCCACGAGGCCCGCCCCAGGCACCCTTGCACTGGCCTTCTGCCTGCTGTCTTCCAGCCCGGCGACATCTATGCCACTCTGGCCATGCTTGGCTCTCCCCACTCTGGTCTATGGACTCCAAGGACAGACACTGAGCCCCAGGCCCTTCAGTGTGCCCGGCAGAGACCTCAGCACACGGTGAGATTTGATCACAGAGCAAATGGATGGATGCTTGAAATCCAGCTACGATACCGGGTTGTTACTCAAACATCAGCAACCCCCAGCAGAGAGAACTAGACAGATGCCTGACCACTGGGGACAGTCAGGTGGCTCTGGCGTGTCCCCTGTGGGCCGTCCAGCTACTCAGCGTCATGGGTGATGGACACAGGACAGCGAGAACGCACTGCAGTTATTACAAAAGAAACAAAAAAGGCCATCTCCAGAACCAGGGAAGGGGGAGGGGAGGGGAAGGGGGGAAGG
>SJYQ01004700.1:192444-206244 GCA_006410935.1 Redunca redunca | reverse complement strand
GTAGATCTAGATCTAGTCATATTAATAATTATATGAGATGTAAATAGTCTAAAATTACTGATTAAAAAGTAGCATTGTCAGGCCAAAGATACAAAAAGTAGATATAAAGCTACTTTTCATTGCCCCTGGGAGTCCCAGTTTAAGTATGAAGAAACAAATAGGTAAAAATAAAAGTAAAACAAATATGAGATATATGTGAAATAATAAAAAAGATGTATTGCTTTCTGCCCCTAGTTCCTGGCACAGAGTTCCTAAAACTCCTAAGTGATAAGAAGAGTGCTAAGGACATCTTTCGTTGTAATATTTAGTCTTTGACCCTGATTCCTGACCCAGAGCTCCTAAATCCCTTGGAATTTCCTGGGTGATAAGAGTGACTTTTGTTCTAATAAGGTGACTCTTGGTGGGCTCCTAGATAGTGGGACTTGGGTGTGGAGAAGGATGGAAAACAGACTATTTCTATTTTTCAGTTATAGGCCTTGAATGTTATTATTATAAAGTCACAGTAATCAAGACAGTGTGGTTCTGTCATAAATGTGAACATAAAGATCAATGGTACAAACAGAGAGTTTAGAAGTAGACCCAGACATATATGCTCACTTGACAAAGGTGCAAAAGGATTTTAATGGTAAAAGAATAATTTTTTAAATAAATGGTACTCATTTCACACCAGTCAGAATGGCTGCGATCCAAAAGTCTACAAGCAATAAATGCTGGTGAGGGTGTGGAGAAAAAGGAACACTCTTACACTGTTGGTAGGAATGCAAACTAGTACAGCCACTATGGAGAACAGTGTGGAGATTGCTTAAAAAACTGGAAATAGAACTGTCATATGACCCAGCAATCCCACTGCCGGGCATACACACAGAGGAAACCAGAATTGAAAGAGACACGTGTACCCCAATGTTCATCACAGCACTGTTTATAATAGCCAGGACATGGAAGCAACCTAGATGTCCATCAGCAGATGAATGGATAAGCAAGCTGTGGTACATATACACAATGGAATATTACTCAACCATTAAAAAGAATACATTTGAATCAGTTCTAATGAGGTGAATGAAACTGGAGCTGATTATACAGAGTGAAGTAAGTCAGAAAGAAAAACACCAATACAGTATACTAACACATATATATGGAATTTAGAAAGATGGTAACAATAACCCTGTATGCGAGACAGCAAAAGAGACACAGATGTGTAGAACAGTCTTTTGGACTCTGTGGGAGAGGGAGAGGGTGGGATGATTTGGGAGAATGGCACTGAAACATGTATAATATCATATAAGAAACGAATCACCAGTCTAGGCTCGATGCAGGATACAGGATGCTTGGGGCTGGTGCACTGGGATGACCCAGAGAGATGGTATGGGGAGGGTGGTAGGAGGGGGGTTCAGGATTGGAAACACATGTACACCCATGGCAGATTCATGTTGATGTATGGCAAAACCAATACAGTATTATAAAGTAAAATAAAGTAAATAAATAAATGGTACTGGAAGGAGTAGATCAGTTCAGTTCAGTCTCTCAGTCGTGTCTGACTCTTTGTGACCCCAAGAACCTCCGCACCCCAGGCCTCCCTGTCCATCACCAACTCCTGGAGCCTACCCAAACTCATGCCTATTGAGTTGGTGATGCCATCCAACCATCTTATCCTCTGTCATCCCCTTCTCCTCCTGCCCCCAATCTTTCCCAGCATCACGGTCTTTTCCAATGAGTCAGCTCTTCACATCAGGTGGCCAAATTATTGGAGTTTTGGCTTCAACATCAGTCCTTCCAATGAACACCCAGGACTGATCTCCTTTAGGGTGGACTCGTTGGATCTCCTTGCAGTCCAAGGGATTCTCTCAAGAGTCTTTTCCAACACCACAGTTCAAAAGCATCAATTCTTCGGTGCTTAGCTTTCTTTATAGTCCAACTCTCACATTCATATGTAACTACTGGAAAAACCATAGCCTTGACTAGATGGACCTTTGTTGATAAAGTAATTTTCTGCTTTTTAATATGCTGTATAGGTTGATCATAACCTTCCTTCAAGGAACAAGCGTCTTTTTAATTTCATGGCTGTAATCACCATCTGCAGTAATTTTGGAGCCCAGAAAAATAAAGTCAGCTACTGTTTCCCCATCTATTTGCCATGAATTGATGGGACCAGATGCCATGATCTTAGTTTTCTGAGTGTTGAGCTTTAAGCCAACTTTTTCACTCTCCCCTTTCACTTTCATCAAGAGGCTCTTTAGTTCTTCTTTGCTTTCTGCCATAAGGGTGCTGTCATCTGCATATCTGAGGTTATTGATATTTCTCCCAGCAATCTTGATTCCAGCTTGTGCTTCTTCCAGCCCAGCGTTTCTCATGATTTACTCTGCATATAAGTTAAATAAGCAGGGTGACTTATTTTATTTTAATATTTATTTATTTGGCTGCACCAGGTCTTAGTTGTAGGGGATAATTAATTGTGACATGTGGGATCTAGTTCCATGACTAGGGATTGAACCCAGTTCCACTGAATTGGGATTGCGGAGTCTTAGCCCTTGGACAATTAGGGAAGTTCCCAAACAATCCAATTTTAATAAATGAGCAAAACGTTGGAAAAGACATTTCACCAAAGAAGATATATGGATGTCAAATAAGCATAGGAAGGGTCAATATCAGTTATTAGACACATGCAAGTCAAAATCACAATGAGATACCACCACACCCATTAAAATGTTTAAAATTTGAGTGACTATGTGTTGGCAAAGACATAGAGTAACTGGAACCCTCATACATTGCTGGTGGGAATGTAAAATGTATAACTACATTGGAAACAGCTTGGAAGTTCCTTAAAATGTTAAACATGTACCTACTATAATACTTAATCATTTCACTATGAGGTGCTAAACCAACAGAAATGAAAGCATATGTTCATACAAAGACCTCTACAGGAATATTCATATCAGTTTTATTTGTAAGGAAAAATCAGGTAATTGGAATAAAACAAGAAGTGACCCAAATATTCATTAAAAAGTGAAAGAATAAATAATAAATTGTGGTTTACCCATGTAGTGGAATTCTTCTCAGCAAGAGAAAGGAACAAGCTATTGATAAACATAGCAACATGGTTGAATCTCCCAATAATGATTCTGGGTACAAGATGCCTGAGGAAACAAAAGGTACTGTTTCATTCCATTTATATAAAATTCTAGAAAATGCAAATTAATCTCTCATGTCAAAATGAGATCAGTGATTTTCTGGGGATGGGATAGGATATGGAGAGGAATGACAGGCAGGGATTATTATAAAGGGACACCAGCAAACGTTTTTGGACATGAGTTAGCAACTAAACAACAACATTGGGAGGTGATGGATGTGTTTGCTACATTAATGGTGGTAATGATTTCTCTGGTGTATTCCATATTCCACAACATATAAAATGTGAATTTTGAGCATTGCTGTCCCTCATTATTTGGGGGTGGTTCAGTCCCTCACCTCTTTAGTTTGATTTCCTTCTAGGTACTCAGATAAAGTTTAAGAGAGATACCCTAGAGCTTCTGAAGCTCTCTTTCAATGTAGCTCTCTCATCCCTGGGGTTCTACCCTCTTATCCTTAGCCACCCTGCTCTCTCTGGACTCCCAGTTCTATGTCCTCAACTCAGGACAACCACCAGACTCTACCTGGGTTCCCCTTCCTTGCTCCCAGGACTACAGAGTTTATCCAGGTAGCAAGCTATGGCAGTCCTAGGGTTTACCTTGTTTACTACTCTGGTTGCTGTTTTTTGTTGCCTGATGTTCAGTGTCTTAAAAACCATTGTTTCACATATATTTTATTTTTTAAATTGTTAATTATGGTCAAAATGTATATAACATGAAGTTTACCATCTTAACAATTTTGAGCATATAATTCCATAGTGTTAAGTGTGTTTACGACGGTGTGGGATCAATCTTGAGAACTTTCATCTCGCAAAACTGAAACTCTATGCCCCTTCAATAACTCCCCATTCCCTGCTACTCTCTTTCTGACTCTATGAATTTGAGTCTTTCCTTGTCGGTATTTGTCCTTCTGTGACTGGCTTATTTCACTTGGCATAATATCCTCAAGATTATTCCGGGTGATGGCATGTGTCAGAATTTCCTCCCTTTTTAAGGCTAAGTAATACTCCATTGTACAAATAGACCACATTTTGCTTATTCACTCATCTGTTGATGGATACTTGAGTTGCCTTTACTTTTTAGGCTGCTGTGAATAATGCTGCTATGAACATGGACGTACACAAAGCACTTAGAGACCCCGCTTGCAATTCTTTTGGTTATATATCCAGAAGTGAACTTCTAGATCATATGGTAATTCTATTTTTAATTTTTTGAGGAACCACATACTGTTTTTCATAGCGACTGCAACATTATATACTCCCACCAACAGTGCACGAGGGTGGCAATTTGTCTGCATCCTTGACAACACTTGTCATTTTCTGTTTTTTGATAGTAGGGTGGGTATGAGGTGGTATTTTATTGTGGTTTTGATTTAAATTTCTCTTACTAATTGGTGATGTTCATGTGCTTGTTGGCCATTTGTGTGTCTTCTTTGGAAAAAATGTCTATTCAAGTCCTTTGCCTATTTTAAAATAGTTATTTTTTTTGTTATTGAGTTGTAAGGGTTTTTTGTATAACATCTTATTCAGATATATGATTTGCAAATATTTTCTCACATTGAGTAGATTGCCTTATGGTTCATATATTTTACAAGTCTCCTAGTTGTTTCAGGACAGAGGGTAAAATTTTGATCTCTGTTACTCTATCATGGCTGGAAACAGAAGATTTTCTTTTGTCTTGAAACTGCCACTCCACAAAAACTGCCCTTTAATGGTCACCAGTGACTTCCACATTGTCAAATCCAACAGTCAATCTCAGTCTTCATCTTACCTGACCTAAAGCAATATTTGAGTCAGCTGGTCACCCCTGCCTCCTTAAGCATGTTCTTTTCTCTTGGTTTTCCTACTCTCTCGGTGACCCCTCCTATTTCAGTTGCCTCTTCAATTCCCTTGCTTGCCTCTTCTCATCTCTCCAACTTCTTAACATTGAAAGTCCCTAGGCTCTCGGTCCTGGGAGCTTTTCACTGTATATATTCTCTCCCCTGAGGATCTCATTCAGTTGTGTGAGTTTAAATAACACATGAATACTGAAACTCACAAATTTACTTCTCCAGCCTGGACCTTCTGAACTCTACATTCCTGTAACTAGCTACCAATTCAGTACCTCTATTTAGATATTGTGCTAGACAGAATAATGCACCTCACCCTACTCCACTGCCCAAGATGTCAACTTCCTAGTATGTTGAACCTGTGAATGTGTATCACTGATGTGGCAAAAGGGATTTGCAGATGTGATTAAGTCATGCTTCTTGAGAAGCAGATATTACCCTAGATTATTCAAGTGGGCCCAAGGTAGTCACAAATGTCCTTGTAAATAAAGGAGAGTAGGGAAGGAGATGTGATGATGGAAGCAGATGTCAGAGTCAGATAGAGATTTGAATACGCTATGCTGCTAGCTTTGAAAGTTGAGGAGGGGACCACAAGCCAAATGCAGGTGACCTCTAGAAGATGAAAAAGGCAAGGAAACAGATTCTTTCTGAGAGGGTACAGACAGAGACATAGGCCTGCTAATCCCTTGATTTTAGTCCAGTGAAATCCATTTTGAACTTCTGGCTTCCAAAACTGTAAGATAATAAATTTGCTTGGTTTATGCCACTAAGTGGTCACTTGTCTTTAGTAGAAATAGGAAACAAACACAGGCATCTAGCCAGCACTTCACACATAATGGGAACAAGACTATTCTCTTGATCTTCTGCCTCAATCCAGACCTCTTCTGGACTCTATAGCCATATACAATTTCCTGCCCATCTATTCAACAAATCCACTTGAATGTCTACTAAGCATCTCAAACTTTCCTAAGTTTGATATTGTTATTCTCATCTGTACTTAAATCCTGCTGCTTTTATAGTCTTCCCAACCTTAGTAAAAATCTAAAACCTCCGCACTGTTTATGTATCCTCTTTTTTTCCACATGTCTGACATCTAATCATTTGCAAATAATGTTACCATTATCTTCAAAATATATCCAGAACATGACCAATTTTTCACCTCCACTTCTTCTACTCAGCTCTCTGCCACTATCATTTCTCTGTTTCATTTTAAAAAATGAGATATAATTCACATATCATAAAATTCACCCTTTAAAAGGTACAATTCAGTGATTTTTAGTATATTTGTGAAATTGTGCCACCACTACCACCACAATCTAATTCTGGAACATTTTCCTCACCCCGAAAAGAAACCTTGTACCAATTAGCAGAACTGATTTTCACCTACTCCTAGCCTTAAGCAGTTACTAAATCTACTTGCTGTGTTTCCATTTCTATAAATTTGTTATTTCAATAATTTTATATAATAAAATCACACGGTGTCTAACCTTTCAGCAATGGCTTGTTTCACTCAGCATAATTCTCTGAAGATTCATTCAAGTTACTGCATGCACCAATAATTCATTCCTTTTTATTGCTGAGTAGTATTTCATGGTTTAGTTGTAGCATAATATGTTTTTGGAAGGACATCTAAGCTGTTTCCAATTTGAGGTTAATATGAATAAATCTGCTGTGAACAATTGTTTTCAGATTTTTGTGTGAACATGTTATTTCTCTGTGTAAACTCCTAACTAAGAGTGCAATTTCTAGGTAACATGGTGAGCCATATCATATGTTTAGTTTTATAAACAACTATCAAACTTTTTTCCAGAGCAACTTACCATTTTCCATTCCCGTCAGCAATGTGTGAGTGATCTAGTTTCTCTGTATTTTCATTAGTATTTGGTATTGTCAAGATTTTTTATTTTAGTCATTCTGATATCATTGTAATATCTTATTGGGGTCTTAATTTGTACTTCCCTAATGGCTAATGATTGCAGCCATGAAATTAAAAGACGCTTACTCCTTGGAAGGAAAGTTATGACCAACCTAGATAGCACATACAAAAGCAGAGACATTACTTTGCCAACAAAGGTCCGTCTAGTCAAGGCTATGGTTTTTTCCAGTGGTCATGTATGGATGTGAGAGTTGGACTGTGAAGAAAGCTGAGCGCCGAAGAATTGATACTTTAGAACTGTGATGTTGGAGAATCTTGAGAGTCCCTTGGACTGCAAGGAGATCCAACCAGTCCATCCTAAAGGAGATTAGTCCTGGGTGTTCATTGGAAGGACTGATGTTGAAGCCAAAACTCCAATACTTTGGCCACTTGATGTGAAGAGTTGACTCATTGGAAAATACCCTGATGCTGGGAGGGATTGGGGGCAGGAGAAGAAGGGAATGGCAGGGGATGAGATGGCTGGATGGCATCACTGACTCGGTGGACATGAGTTTGGGTGAACTCCGGGAGTTGGTGATGGACAGGGAGGCCTGGCGTGCTGTGATTCATGGGGTTGTAAAGAGTCGGACACGACTGAGCGACTGAACTGAACTGAACTGAATGGCTAATGATGTTGAACATCTTTTCTTGTGCTTATTTGCCATCTGAATATCCTCTTTGATGAAATGTCTGCTCATCAAATGTTTGATTGAACCTGGGTTTGATCCATGGGTTGGGAAGATCCCCTGGAGAAGGGAAAGCCTACCCACTCCAGTATTCTGGCCTGGAGAATTCCATGGACTATATAGTCCATGGGGTTGCAAAGAGTCAGACATAACTGAGCCATTTTCACTTCTGCTGATGTATTTAGTTGACTTTCTATTTAAATTTTTTTTTTTTACTTTATTTTACTTTACAATACTGTATTGGTTTTGCCATACATTGACATGAATCTGCCACGGGTGTACACGTGTTTCCAATCCTGAACTCCCCTCCTACCTCCCTCCCCATACCATCTCTCTGGGTCATCCCAGTGCACCAGCCCCAAGCATCCTGTATCCTGCATTGAACCTAGACTGGTGATTCATTTCTTATATGATATTATACATGTTTCAATGCATTCTCCCAAATCATCCCACCCTCTCCCTCTCCCACAGAGTCCAAAAGACTGTTCTATATATCTGTGTCATTTTTGCTGTCTCGCATACAGGGTTATCATTACCATCTTTCTAAATTCCATATATATGTGCTAGTATACTGTACTGGTGTTTTTCTTTCTGGCTTACTTCACTCTGTATAATCGGCTCCAGTTTCATCCACCTCATTATAACTGATTCAAATGTATTCTTTTTAATGGCTGAGTAATATTCCATTGTGTATATGTACCACAGCTTGCTTATCCATTCATCTGCCGATGGACATCTAGGTTGCTTCCATGTCCTGGCTATTATAAACAGTGCTGTGATGAACATTGGGGTACACGTGTCTCTTTCAATTCTGTGTCCTTGGTGTGTATGCCCAGCAGTGGGATTGCTGGGTCATAAGGCATTAATTTTTAAAAAAAACACTGACTATTGAGATTTCTTTATGTGTTCTAAACACTAGTCCTTTGTGCAGATATGTGATTTGCAAATATTTTCTTCCTGGCAAACATTTTTTTCTTTCTTTTCTAGCCTGCCTTTTCATCATCTTACCAGGGTCATTTGCAGAGCAAACATAAAATTTTGATGAGGTCCAATTTATAAGTTTTCCTTTTATGGGATATGGTTTATGACTTTATTTTGTTGTGTATTTACTAATGGGAAAGCATGGTACTCAACTCAATGTATATAAGTAAATATATAACATTTATCAAATTCTCACAATAATCTTATAAGCTAAGTGCTATCCTCACTATTTTTATAGATAAAAAAATATATGGATCATAGAAGTTTATATTCAAGTTTTACCCAGCCAGTAACTGGCAGGGTTTGGATTCAAACCTTGGCTCTCTTGATTCTAAAGCCTGTACTAACCACTACACTAGGTAAGATAACCACAGAACAGATTTTGGAAACTTATCTTCAGGGAAGATATAAAGTGAGACTTAGTCCTTTCATATACACATATAGACATATCCTTTAATATATACATATAGATATCCTGGAGAAGGGAATGGAAACCCTTGCCTAGAGAATCCCATGGACAGAGGAGAGCCTGGTGGGCTACAGTCCATGGGGTCACAAATAGTCGGACATGACTAAGCGACTTTCACTCACTCACCCACTCATAGACATCCCTCCATGAGAGTCAGTCAGTGAATTTTGGAGGTGGAATTGGCTTAGAAATAATCTAGGCTTGTCTGCAGAATATATCATAGGGACTTCCCTGGTGGTCCAGTGGTTAAGACTCCATATTTCCTCTGCAGAAGGCATGGGTTCCATCCCTGGTGGGAGAAGTTCTACATGTAGTGGCAAAGAAAGAAAGAAAGAAAGAAAAGTAATAGAATACATTTACTCTATTTTAGAGGGTAACCCATGTGTGGCCTTTTCTGTTGCCACAGATTCAGAATTTGGCATTCAAAGAAAATAAAATTAGGTTTGGGGGTATTGGTTAAGAAAACAATCACCATTCTAATAAAAATAATTAACATTTAGTAAATGCTTTCTATATGCCAGGAACTGTGCTTGACACTTTAAAATGCATCATGTCATCTAATATACATATTAGATTAATACACATATGCAAGAACTGAGGCTTAGTGGTATAGTCATGTAGCTCCTAAGTGGCAGAACCAGAACTGAAACTCAGGTCTATCTGACTCCAGACTCATGCCTGTAGTATACTATACTTCCAAACACATAAGGTCCCAACAGCGCAAGGACAGACCATTAGAAGGAAATCTCTTCTATATTTCCTCTTTAGAATTTAAAAAGCTATTTAATCCAATATGCTACTACACAAAATCTCGGGTTGATAGGTGGGGTTGGGAAGAAGGAAGAAAGGTAGTAGAAGAGAGGCTTCTTTCTGAAGAATCTATAAACAAGCAAAGGAGGGAAGACACCATTAGAGTGTTGTCCTAATTCTCATCCCTATGATTGAAACTGTTAGAAAAAAAAAAATCCCTAGAACCTAGACAGCAATGTTCCTAGAGTTATGAGGGAAAGCCTCAGACAGGAGGCCAAAAAATAGAGATCATACCTTAAGGCTGGACCTATTTTTTCCTTATCTCTTCTTTTTCCAATCTTCATCATAATACTGCTTATATAATGTACCCTCCATTACTGTCTAGTGAGATGGGGTATAAAGGCAGACCAGGAGGGGAGAATGCAAAAGTATTAAGTTGGGGATTTATAAGTAGGTATGGTGGCAGGAGTAGAGAAGGGAGACTTAGAGGATTGTAGCAGAGGGTTTAGGTTGGCTAATGGTAGTATATATGTTTGGATAGAAGAGATGGTATCAATTGGGAAAGGGCCTTTAATGCCAGTGGGAAGATGGCACTCTTCATTGTAATCAATAGAACTTGTTTTCAGCTGCTAAGTCATGTTCCACTCTGCAACCCCAAGGACTGCAGCATGCCAGGCTCCTCTGTCCTTCACTATCTCCCAGAGTTTGCTCAAATTCATGTCCATTGAATCGGTGATGGCATCCAACCATCTGGATTGTGGCTGACTTGCACTGTACAAACACACACATGCATATATATACATCTGCATATGTATACATATGGGCTTCCCTGCTGGCTCAGAGGTTAAAGCGTCTGCCTCCAATGCCAGAGACCCAGCTTTGATCCCTGCGTCGGGAAGATACCCTGGAGAAGGAAATGGTAACCCACTCCAGTATTCTTGCCTGGAGAATCCCATGGACGGAGAAGCCTAGTAGGCTACAGTCCACGGGGTTGCAAAGAGTTGGACACGACTGAGCGACTTCAATTCACTTCACTTCACATGTATACATATGTATGTAGACACACTCACACTAGAAGGACATAGAGTAGTTTACAGAACTGAAGGGCATATACAACAACCAAGCCTTAGTAAATACAAGAACTATGACAGCTCTAAGACCATGGTAAATAAAATACATACTCTAGTATTCTCATATGATGAACCAGATCCCAATTGTCTCAATATCTTGGGAAAAGATTCAAATTCCATGGAAAGTCGGATTGGCTTGGCCTAGGTTACATAACTGGCCATTGGCCAAAGGAAAGTGGGACAGCATCTGGTAAGGAGGATTTACTTTCGAAAGAAAAATCATGATGCTGTTACCAACAATGGGGGCATGGTTGCTATGCAACTAGAAATGTCAGATGCATATCATACTACTGAAGATGGACTAGGAAGAACAATTTTCTAGAAGAGTACAAAATGGACTAGAGGGAGCAGGAAGGCAAATTACGAAGGTACTTTGGGATAGCCTATATAGGGTTGGTGTCAGTGGGGAAAAGAGAAGGATCAAGTGATTTGATAGAAGAAATAAGACTAGCAAAGGAGCTGGAGAAAGAGAAATGGAAGAGCAAAATATCAAAGAAACCATGTTTTAAGCAGTGTCAAATACTGTGGTCAAGGAGAATACAATGGAGGAAAAAATCTTATTCTTCTGGAAGAATTTTTCTATTCTTAATGTTGCAGCGAGGATCATTCCTTACATATACACCCACCCATCCTCCTCCCAAACACACTTAAAAACCAGTTCACCATTGTTCTAAGGGCCAGGATATAAAATCCTTAATATGATAACAGAACCCTTTATGATCTGGTTCCTTCTTCCCTTCTCACCCATTATGCCATCCCACGCCCTAACTGTTTTATACCTCTGCGAGTTTTTATTGTGTCTGATCTCCTTTCTCTATTCCCTAAAATAAGTCTAATATTCTACTCATCCTTTAAGAAACAGCTTAGGTGTCACCTCCTTCAGGAAAGTTTTTGTGATCATCTGAGTGTGTTAATGCCATTCTTACATGCTCCCATTAACCAACATGTTCTCTTGTTGCATCCCAACAGCTAGCACAGTGCCTGACACACTGGAAGTGCTCAAAAATATGTTGACTGATTGAATTAATGAATGAATGGGATTTGCTAGCCTTGGAAATCAGTTACCTGAGTTGGGTTGGTACAAATGACAGCTTGTTAAACAGAAATAAGAGATCAGTAGAGACTGGGTGTGAGAGTTAGTTTGCATCTGTGAAGTGTATAAAGTTATTTAATCTTGGGTAAAACATGATGAATCTGTAGGCTTCTTGACCACTTTCAGTTAGTCAGTTAGTACATTTTAAGCATTAGCTATAGGATATAATTTGTTAAATTTTAAAAATAGCCTGTTGCCTTTTGTTACAACACTAGCCACGACTCCTCATCTTCATTGCATGCAACGATGGTTGGTATGCTGCTCCCTAGTGTTGGTGGCCTCTATCTTACCACGTGTTGACCTCCAAACCACCCCTCAAAAAAAACCTGGCAATGTCCAGTAGTTTTCAGTGCTTTCTTGCTTTGTGGTTAAGAGATTTTAATGTATTCTAACTCCTCAAAAGACAGTGAGTGTGATGAAAACTTCATTGTGCCTTTGTACATGTTCAAGCATGGGCTGCTTCTCTCTGCTCATAATCATAATTAGAGGATTCTTCTTTGAAAAGCTCATAGCATGCATCTAGTTTTAAATGTATGGAGTCATATTTTAGACTTCTCTTTCAAATCTGACTTTATGACTAGATTATTTTTGACAACTCGATGGTTNCAACTCGATGGTTTTCTTAAAGGGCCTATAAAACGAAAAAAAGGTGATCACCTCACTCCTCAGCTATTAAATATGCTTTATCTATTCCAGTCTGTTGCTGTGGAGATAGATACAACACAGGAGCCCTGGCAGTATGACAAGCAATTAAGACACCAAGATGTTTAGCCATGTATGAGTATTTTTTCTCAGCAAGACCTCAAAGCTTAGCCTGCCACTGACATTGTTAGTCACTGAATCAATTACACAAGATGAGGTTGACAGGTGTAATTATATATTTCTATGGTGATTATGTATAGCCTACCATAGAGACCAACAAGCCTGTTACTTTACACTCATTTCAGCAGTCACTTGTCTAGCAAAGTTTTTGGAGTTGGAGAGACTCTTTGGAGGAAAAAAAAGAATCCAAAACAAAGTAAAAAATCCATTGCCAATTCTCACTAATATCATTAGGTTGAGGAACATTGTCATTGTCATTGGAATGATGTCCAGCTACTAGGTGATTACTCTCTCACATGTTTTAGAAACTAAGTGTTGTTATATGAGACTGGAGTGAAGACAATAATTGATACCAAAAGTGCCAGATGTTGACTAAAATCAAACCAAGGTTAGTAATATGTTTAGAAATGGAGTACAGTCTTTTTTTTTAAACATTCAAACTAGTTTGTGTGTGTAGATACAGTTTGTGTCTGTTTTCCTTTCATCAGTTCAGATCCTATGGGAAGAAGAACCCAGACAGCATAGTTTGAGACATTACTTGTTTTCGACATGCAGTGTCCCTGTTAGAATAGTTTAAATTTGCTTTGGGAGATTATTCTTTTTGTATTCCCATTTTCCCCACAGTGAGATTTTTTGAAACGGCGGAATTAAACCAAATCAGCCTCAAAGTATTTCATAGAGAAAAGGGGGGGGCGATTTAAGAAATGTAATTGTCTTTTTAATCTCCCTCCAGTTTCACCAAGGCACCTCTCGAAGGCAGGATATTTTTTTCATTAATGAAATCTTAATTAGCATATGTCTAGATCAGTGTTTGGTGATCTGGGTCAAAGGCACCTATGATGCATCTGCATTACCAGAGGGTTAAGTTGAATTCTGTAAATTAGGTCTATTCTCCATGTGTAAGCATATTGGGAAATATGTAGCAAATGCATAGATCGTAATCATGTTGTCTGTTCTCAACCTAATTTTACAAATGTAACTGTACTCTGAAATTCTCAGAACAC
>SJYQ01004700.1:156881-174531 GCA_006410935.1 Redunca redunca | reverse complement strand
CAACACAAGAAATGACTCTACATGTGGACATCACCAAATGGTCAATACTGAAATAATATTGATTATATTCTTTGTAGCCGAAGATGGAGAAGCTCTATACAGTCAGCAAAAACAAGACCTGGAGCTGACTGCGGCTCAGATCTTGAGCTCCTTACTGCAAAATTCAGACTTAAATTGAAGAAAGTAGTGGAAACCACTATGCCATTTCAGGTATGACATAAATCAAATCCCTTTTGATTATACAGTGGAGGTGATGAATAGATACAAGGGATTAGATCTGGTAGACAGAATGCCTGAAAAACTATGGATGGAGGTTTGTAACATTGTACAGAAGGCAATGACCAAAACTATCCCAAAGAAAAAGATTCTTGCAAGAAGGGAAAGTGGTTACCTGAGGAGGCTATAAAAATAGTTAAGGAAAGAAGAGAAGCCAAAGGCAAAGGAAAAAGGGAAAGATGTTTCCAACTGAACTCAGAATTCCAGAGAAAACAAGGAGAGATAAGAAGGCCTTTATCAATGAACAATGCAAATAAATAGAGGAAAACAACAGAATGGGGAAGACTAGAGATCAAGAAAACTGGAGATACCAAGGGGAAATTTCAGGCAAGGATGGCCACGATAAAGGACAGAAACAGAAAGACCTAACAGAAGCAGAAGAGATTAGGAAGAGGTGGCAAGAACACACAGAACTATACAAAAAATGTCTTAATGACATGGATAACCACAATGGTATAGTCACTCACCTAGAACCAGACATCCTGGAGTGTGAAGTCAAGTGGACCTTAGGAAGCATCACTACAAGCAAAGCTAGCGGTGGTGATGGAATTCCAGCTGAACTATTTCAAATCCTAAAAGATGGTGCTGTGAAAGTGCTACACTCAATGTGTCAGCAAATTTGGAAAACTCAGCAGTGGCCACAGGACTGGAAGAGGTCAGTTTTCACTCCAATCCCAAAGAAGGACAATACCAAAGAATGTTCAAACTACCATATAATTGTGNGCCCTCATCTCACATGCTAGCAAGGTTATGTTCAAAATCCTTTAGGCTAGGCTTCAGCAGTATGTGAACCAAGAACTTCCAGATATATAAACTAGATTTAGAAAAGGAAGAGGAACCAGAGATCAAACTGCCAACATTCATTGGATAATAGAGAAAGCAAGGGAATTCCAGAGAAACATCTACATCTGCTTCATTGGTTACACTAAATCTTTTGACTGCCTGGATCACAAAAAGCTATGGAAAATTCTTAAAGAGTTGGGAATACCAGACCATCTTACTTGTCTCATGAGACACCTGTATGCAGGTTAAGAAGCAACAGAACTAGGCATGGAACAATGGACTGGTTCCAAATTGGGAAAGGTGTATGACAAGGCTGTATATTGTCACTGGGTTTATTTAACTTATATGTAGAGTAAATCATGCAAAATGCCAGGCTGAATGAAGCACAAGTTGGAATAAAGATTGCTGGGAGAAATATCAACAAGCTCAGATATGCAGATGATACCACTCTAATGACAGAAAGCAAAGAGGAACTAAGAAGCCTCTTGATGAGAGTGAAAGAGGAGAGTGAGAAAGCGGGCTAAAACGCAACATTCAAAAAACTAAGATCTGGTCTCATCACTTCATGGCAAATGGAAGGGGAAAAAGTGGAAACAGTGACAGATTTTATTTTCTTGAGCTCCAAGATGAGCTTGCACTGTGGATGAAGATCCTTGCTCCTTGGAAGGAAAGCTATAATAGACAGTGTATTAAAAAGCAGACATCACTTTGCCTACAACGGTCCGTATAGTCAAAGCTATGATTTTTCCAGTATGTATGGATATGAGAGCTAGACCATAAAGAAGGCTGGGAACCAAAGTATTGATGCTTTTGAACTGTGGTGCTGGAGAAGACTCTCGAGAGTCCCTTGGACTCAAGGGACGCAAGGAAATCAAACCAGTCAATCCTAAAGGAAATCAACCCTGAATATTCATTGGAAGGACTGATGCTTAAGCTGAAGCTCCAGTACTTTGGCCTCCTGATGTGAAGAGCTGACTCAATGGAAAAGTTCCTGAGGCTGGGAAAGATTAAAGGCCAAAGGAGAATGGGCCAGCAGAGGATGAGATGGTTAGACAGCAATCAATGATTCAAGGGAAATGAATTTGCACAAAATCTGGGATTTAGTGAAGGACAGTGAGCCTGTTGTGTTGTAGTCCATGGGCTCAAAAAGAGTCGGACACAACTCGAGACTGAACAAGAACCACAGCAACGATGAGATCGTTTTCAGACTGCTCATAGGAAATTGAAAGAAATAAATCCCATTATGTCATATGCTAGCCTTCAAAGAAATTATGCACAGAAAAATGCCCACTGCTACAGCCCAGATTGCCAGCATGATGTTTGAGATCTGATCAGAGTTTTATGACTTCTCACCTTCTCCTCCACTACCATTGTCTGTCACGACCATCACTCATCTAGCCCCTTAACTGGTCCTCAGCTTCCAGTCTGACATCTTCTGTCTAATCTCAAGACAGCAGTTAGGGTGACTCTTTTAAAATGAAAACCATTGAATACCTACACCCATAGCAGCATTATTCATAATAGCCAAGGGGTGAAAACAACCAATTATCCACTGATGGATGAATGGGTAAACAAAGTATGGTATATCCATAAAATGAAATATTATTCATTCTTAAAAAGAAGAGATTTCTGCTGTAACCTGCAATATGAATGAAAAAGACATACTGTATGATTCCACTTACATAAGGTACTTAGAACAGAAAATTCATAGAGACAACAAGTAGAATGGTAGTTGCCAGGGGCTGGGGAAACAGGAGGGTGAGGGGTTGTTGTTTAATGGATATAGAGTTTCAGTTTGGGATGATGAAAAGTTCCTGGAGATGCATGGCAGTGTTGGTTGACAACAATATGAATAAAATTAATGTCACTGGACTTGCACAATTAAAAATGTTTACAGTGATAAATATTTTATATGTATTTTAGCACAATTAAAAATTCCATTTCAATAAAAAAAAAAAAAATAAAAGTAATCCTTAAATACCCAGAAACCAAATACTCTGCCACTGGTCCTGGCTCTAGATACAAGATCTTCATTCTCAATGTATATATTACATTGTTTCCTTCCACTGACATCTGACAGGTGCCAGAAACTCCTATTCTCAGCTTGGGACACTGAATAATGCTCACCACTTGCATCTGGTAACTTTGGGATCCAAAGGTCTCTTAGCTTTGTCATTCTACTTTCTGTAGAAGTGTTAGTGTGGAGGGTGTTGAAAAAGAAGGAGTGTAGTCTGGATGGAATAGTTTGCTATCCTCACTGCCTTCCATGTCTGCTCTGTAATCCACACTCCTTGTGAAGAGACTAGAATATTTGGGGCTAGAATATTTGACTTTAGAAGCTCCCTTCAAACACATATGCTGGGAGTCTTTGGTTTTGATTTTAACTTGACTCCTTCTGAATGAGAATGTGCAGAGGAATGCAGGAGCATCGTTCAACCCCAGACTCTCCTCTAGCTTTAGCAATGGGTGGCTCTGGCCATCAGACCCTCTCACATCTGTTTAACATTGGTAAGCACTGGGTGTCACTATTGTTGCCTCACCCCACTGCTTCCAAGAAAGTTACTTCCCTTACACGGACTACAGAAAATCTACTTCATTAGCTTTTTTGCCTCTAGTCTTCTTTCTATTCATTCTGCATTCAGCAGCCAGAATGATGAACAGACAACTTGGATAAGATCCTCTCGATCACTTGTTTAAAACTTTCCAAATTTCCACATTGAGGTTCTCAGGTGGCTCAGGAGATGCAAGTTTGATCCCTGGGTCAAGAAGATCTGCTGGAGGAGGAAATGGCAACCCACTCCAGTATTCTCGCCTGGGAAAGCCTATGGACAAAAGAGCCTGATTTGCTATAGTTCACAAGGCCACATAGAGTCAGACATGGCTGAGTGACTGAGCATGCACGTGCTTGTGTCTAAGGAAGACCACTTTAGCCACTTTTATTCATTATAGTATTAAAAGTTTTAGACAGAGCAAACGAAAGCAACAGAAAGAAATTTAAAGGCATCCAAATTGGAAAGGAAAGAGTCAAACTATCACTTTTAACAGACCACATGATGTTATATGTAGAAAATTCTACAGATTACACACACTCACACACACACACACTGTAAGAACTTATGAAAGAATTCAGCAAAGTTCCTAAATACAAAATGAACAGACAAAAATCATTTGTTTTCTATATACTAACAATAAATAATTCAAAATGGATATTAAGTAAAATTTCCACTTAAAAAAGCATCAAAAAGAATAAAATATGTAGCAGTAAACTTAAGGAGGCAAGAGATTTGTACAGTGAAAACTATAAATCACTGAAAAAAATCACTGCTGGAAAAAAAATTGAATAAGACACTAGCAAATGAAAAGATATCCTATGTTTATGGATTAGAAGACTTAATATTATTAAAAAGTCAGTACTACCTGAAACTATCTACAAATTCAATGCAACCCTACAAAATCTCATTTTTGCAGAAATAGAAAATTTCATCTTAAAATTCATATAAAATTTCAAGATCTGAAATAGTTAAAACAATCTCAAAAAAAAAGAAAATTGTAAGATCTCAGATTTGCTGACTTCAAAACTTATTACAAACCTACAGTAATCAATGTAATAGAACAGAGAGCCTAGAAATAAACTCTCACATATATAATCAAATATATTTTGACAAGGGTGCTGAGATCATCCTATGGGAAAAGGACAATTCAGTGAGGAAAGAGACCAGTCAATGGGGAAAGGACAGTCTTTTCAACAAATGATGTTGGAAAAACTGGTTATCCACATTAAAAAAAATAAAATTGAATGCTTATCTTAGCACAATATACAAAACTTAACTCAAAATGGATCATATGCCTACATGTAACACCTAAAATGATAAAACTCTTAGAAGAAAGTGGGAAAAGCCTCATGACATTGACTTTGTCAGTGATCCATGGGATATGACACCAAAAACACAGGCAACCAAACAAAAAATAGACACATTTTATTCAAATGTTAAGCTGTCATACAGCAAAGAATACAACCAGCAGAGTGAAAAGACAACCCATAGAATGAGAGAAAATATTTGAAAATCATATATATGATTAAAGATTAATATCCAGAATAAATAAAGGACTCTTACAACTTAACATCACAAAAGCAACCAATCTAATTTCAAAATGATCAAAGAACTTGAATAGACATTTCTTGAGAGGAGATATACAAGTGGTTAATAAACACATGAAAATATGTTTAACATCATTAATCATTAGAGAAATGCAAATCAAAATCAAAGTGGGATATATCACTTTATACATATTAGGATGGCTGCTTATACAAATTTAAATTAAGATTTTTTTTTTGTATACATTCATTTAATTCTCTCAGCAATCCTTCACCAGTTACAGTTTGGAAAGTAAAGCACACAGAGGATCACCAACATGCCCCAAGTTAGACAGTGAGCGGAGGAACCAGCACTTCCACCCCTGTGATTTGGTTCCAGTTTGTGCTGTTAACCACTGCACTCCCTAAATCCTCAAAATAAAAATGTTACCACAGCAGTGTTTAAATTCCAGAGCTCCAAGTATAATTCTAAAATGACTCCCTTTCTCTTGTTTTACAGAATAAGATTCTTTTTAAAAATAGTTACCTTTGGCTGTGCTGGGTCTTCGCTGCTGAGCAGAATTTCCTCTAGTTGTGGGAAGGGGGCTGCTCTCGAGCTGCAGTTCGTGGGCTTCTGTTGCGGTGGCTTCGCTTGTGGAGCACAGGCTCGAGAGTGGCCAGGCTTCAGTAGTTTTGGCTCTTGGGCGTAGCTGGCCCACAGCATGTGAAATCTTCCCAGACCAGAGACTGAACCCGTGTCCCCTTCAGGTAGGTGGATTCTTAACCACTGGACTACCAGGGAAGTCCACAAAATAGGATTCTTCACCATGGTAGCAAAGCTGGGGGCACCTGGTCCATGAGTGAGCCTCAGAGAGGTTTGAGAAATTTCCCAAAGTCGTACAGCTAGCAAGTGACAGAGTTAGGATGTGAATTCATGACTCTAGTGTTCAAGCTTATATTTGGAGGTAGTTTAAAAAACACATGCATGCTAAGTCGCTTCATTTGTGTCCAACTCTGCAACCCCAGACTGTAAACCCTGCCAGGCTCCTCTGTCCATGGGATTCTCCAGGCAAGAATACTGGAGTGGGTTGCCATGCCCTTCTCCAGGGGATCTTCCCAAGCCAGAGATAGAACACACGGTGGTGTGTTTATTTGGCAGTGGGAAAAAAATAATATAAATCCACTATTTTCTACTTACTTGTTCTGATATTAGATTTCTACTGTCAAAATATTTTTACTAAATAACATTAGTTTTTGAACTTTTAGAGTACGTGTCAAAGAAAATGAGACAGCCATTGTCTATCATCTATTTTTGAGTTCCACCTTACAAACATTGCCCAAGTGTGAAGTGATTTTTATATGTAAAATGTGAGAAGTAAAAGTTATTGCACTAACTTCACAGGGCTATCACCTGGATCACAAGCATAGAACATAAATGTGCTTTGTTATATATTAAAAGACATTGTATAATGACAATGAATAATTTCTGAAGTCCCCAATCTGCCTCTACTAGCCAGTGGGTTTTAGGTGTCACTAATCTCCTTATTTGTAAAGTGTAGGGGAACTGTACTACATATAGCATTGTTGAAAGGACAAATGGGAAACATACTAAAAGCATCTGGAAAAAATGTTTTGTACAGAGGAGACCTGGATATGTGTTTATGACAAAATAAATATGTTGGCCCTAAGAGGGCCAACAGAAAGTCCTAAGAGGACTTCCTTGCATGTCCAGAGTTCAACATTAAGTATTTGTTCATTTCACAGGTAACAAAACACAGAGTGTGTTATATGGGAAATATTAATAACTGATCAATTACTACAGTCACTAAGTTCTAAGTAAGTTTATTCTGGAAGGAGCTTTCAGAGAGTATCTTTTCCAATTTTCTGATTTTTTAGATGAAGAAACTCAATTCTCAGTCTCAGTCTGGAATTTCCCAAACCTTCTGAAGCTCAGACTTCAGAAAGGGGCAGAATTCTAGTCTCTAAGGGGCACTTCTCCAACTTCCAGGAGAGTATAAACTATTTTCCCACCCTTTCTTCTTGAACATTCTTGGCCAGAGCCCACGTGGTAATAGCAAGGTAGAAAGAGAACTGACAAGAGTGGTTGTAGGCACATGTAACCACTAGCCAAGGCGTCAGTGAGCAAAAGTCATCACATCACCACTGTTGCTTTCCTGAAGTTGCTGCCGTCATGTTACACACCACTGTATCATGACAATGGCTGTCTGACTAGTAGCAAACCGAGATGGTGTGATTTGGACCTTTTAGGCTAAACAACTGTTCTAGTCATTCCAGGTATCTTCTCTTCCTCAGCTCAATTGTTTAAAATATATTGCTAGATCACAGACATTTAAAATTGGAAAGAAACCGAGGAATCACTAATGCACACCTTTCATACCTAGATGAGGAAACAGGCTCACAATCAAGCAGGAGAGCAAAGGCTAGGAATCGAAGCTCGTGACCTGCAGTTCTAACATTCTTATAGAACGTGCTCAAGCAGCTGATCTGCGGTCTCTGCTAAAAGTGACGGCGCTCTAAGAGACTTAGTCCACTGACCACTGAGCAGTAACGTGTATTACGTGTCACCTAGACTAGTGAACATTAAGCAAGAAAACTGAATAAGGCTGCAAATATTGTGTTGCTGTTGTTTAGTCGCTAAGTCGCGTCCGACTCTTTTGTGATCTCATGGACTCCCGCCAGACTCCTCTGGGATTTCCCAGGCAAGAATGTTGGAGTGGGTTGCCATTTGCTTCTCCATAAATTAAGATCTTTAAAAAAGAGAGAAAATAACAAATTTTGGCAAGGATGTGAAAAGCCTAGAACATGGCTGATGGGACTGTAAGTTGATGTGGCTACTATCAAAAATGGTATTCATTAAAAAATTAGAATTACCATAGGATCCAGCAATTCCACTTCCAGTTATATACTCAAAACAATTGAAAGAATGAACTCTAACACATCATTTGTGCACCCACGTTCATAACAACATTAGTCACAGTTGTCAAAAGGTGAAAGCAACTCAATATCTATCAACCTATGAATGGATAAACAACATGTGATATACATGCAGTGGAATAAATGTGATTTAAAAGGAGGGAAATTCTGACACCTGCTACAACGTGTCTTGAAGACATTATGCTAAGTGAAATAAATCAATCGCAAAAAGACAAGTAGTGTGTGAATCCAATTATATGAGATACCTAGAATTCATAAACCCAGAAGCTGGCATTAAGGTTGCTGGCAGCTGAGGGGAGGGAGGAATGGGGAGTCAACGTTTACAGTGTTTACAATGGGTACAGAATTTCAGTTAGGAAGGTTAAAGTTTTCTGAAGATAAATGTTGGTGATGGCTGCACAACAATGTAAATGTACTCAATGCTTCTGAAGTGTATACTTGACAGTGGTTAAGCTACTGCACTTTACGGTTAATATATTTTATCACAATTTTTAAAGATTTCCAAAGCATTGCTATGCAAATAAATCTCAAGTTCTTCAGCCAAGCACAGGTCCCACCACACGCTGGCTCCACGTACTAGTCTACTGTTTCCTGTCTCTACTCTGCCCATAACTCAGCCACAGGGAACACCCTGAGATTCCTGTCACGTATCCATTTCTCACTTCTGTGATTTGGCATATGTGTTTTGTCCACAGGAACTTCCTTTGCCTCCTTTCCCCTGCTTTGCCAATACTTAGACAGTAACTGAGTTGAGGTGCTTTTGTTAATCTGGAAAATCTTGAGCTTCCTGATGGGCAATCTGCATTCCCCTTGTGTTTCCACTGCTCTTTGATTAATAGATCACTGATAACACTGCAATTTAATCTTCCTGTAAAAGTACAGTGGGAGACAGCAAATAAATTTCATGTTCATAGACTATTGAGGGGGTGGAATTCCCAGAATAGAACCAGAAGTGGCACAAATTATATAATTAGTAGACAAGAATATTAAATTGTTGATTATAAATTTACTCCACATGATTTTTAGAAGGAAGAGAGAAAGGGTGAACATTAAGCAGAGAAATGGAACATGTGTAATGACCCAAATCAAACTAGATAGGAAAAATAAAAATGTTGGTGAAGAAAAATATTATGAATGGGATTAAAAACAGAGTACACACTACAGAAGAAAGATTAATGAGCTTTAAAAACATAAAAAATTTTAAAAATAGAGGAAAAGGGCTGAAAATAAAATCAAATGTGCATCAGTGAGCTGTGAAAACAATTTAAAGCAGCCTAATATATGCCTTTTTTTCGATGATTTAGCAGATGTTGGCAATTGGATCTCTGGTTCCTTTGCCTTTTCTAAAACCAGCTTGAACATCTGGAAGTTCACAGTTCACATATTGCTGAAGCCTGGCTTGGAGAATTTTGAGCATTACTTTACTAGCATGTGAGATGGGTGTAATTGTTTGGTAGTTTGACCATTCTTTGGCATTGCCTTTCTTTGGGATTAGAATGAAAACTGACCTTTTCCAGTCCTGTGGCCACTGCTGAGATTTCCAAAATTGCTGGCATATTGAGTGCAGCACTTTCACAGCATCATCTTTCACAATTTGAAATAGCTCCACTGGAATTCCATCACTTCCACTAGCTTTGTTCATAGTGATGCTTTCTAAGGCCCAGTTGACTTCACATTCCAGGATGTCTGGCTCTAGGTGAGTGATCACACCATTGCGATTATCTTGGTTGTGAAGATCTTTTTTGTATAGTTCTTCTGTGTACTCTTGCAGAAAAACATCTATTTCTGCTTTATTAACTGTGCCAAAGCCTTTGTGTGGATCACGATAAACTGTGGAAAATTCTGAAAGAGATGGGAATACCGGAGCACCTGCCTCTTGAGAAACCTATATGCAGGTCAGGAAGCAACAGTTAGAACTGGACATGGAACAACAGACTGGTTCCAAATAGGAAAAGGAGTATGTCAAGGCTGTATATTGTCACCCTGCTTATTTAACTTATATGCAGAGTACATCATGAGAAACGCTGGGCTGGAAGAAGCACAAGCTGGAATAAAAATTGCCGGGAGAAATATTAATAACCTCAGATATGCAGATGACACTACCCTTATGGCAGGTGAAGAGGAACTAAAAAGCCTCTTGATGAAAGTGAAAGTGGAGAGTGAAAAAGTTGGCTTAAAGCTCAACATTCAGAAAACGAAGATCATGGCATCTGGTCCTATCATTTCATCGGAAGTAGATGGGGAAACAGTGGAAACAGTGTCGGATTTTATTTTGGGGGGCTCCAAAATCATTGCAGATGGTGACTGCAGCCATGAAATTAAAAGACACTTACTCCTTGGAAGAAAAGTTATGACCAACCTAGATAGCATATTTAAAAGCAGGGACATTACTTTGCTGACTAAGGTCCATCTAGTCAAGGCTACAGTTTTACCAGTGGTCATGTATGGATGTGAGAGTTGGACTGTGAAGAAGGCTGAGCACCGAAGAATTGATGCTTTTGAACTGTGGTGTTGGAGAAGACTCTTGAGAGTCCCTTGGACGGCAGGGAGA
This sequence comes from Redunca redunca, assembly GCA_006410935.1. NCBI lineage: Eukaryota > Metazoa > Chordata > Mammalia > Artiodactyla > Bovidae > Redunca > Redunca redunca. The sequence goes on along the minus strand of SJYQ01004700.1, from coordinate 163,891 downwards.
CCCAACCAGTCCATTCTGAAGGAGATCAACCCTGGGATTTCTTTGGAAGGAATGATGCTGAAGCTGAAACTCCAGTACTTTGGCCACCTCATTCGAAGAGTTGACTCATTGGAAAAGACTCTGATGCTGGGAGGGATTGGAGGCAGGAAGAGAAGGGGACGACAGAGGATGAGATGGCTGGATGGCATCACGGACTTGATCGTCGTGAGTCTGAGTGAATTCCGGGAGTTGGTGATGGATGGACAGGGAGACCTGGCATGCTGCGATTCATGGGGTCTCAAAGAGTCGGACATGAATAAGTGACTGAACTGAACTGAATATATGCTTAATTCTATCTTTGAAGAAAAGGGGAGAGAACAGAGATAAAAAATATATTTGAAGAAATAATTGCTCTCAAATATCCAAATTCCCACAGATCTTAGAAGTTCAAGGAGCCACAGCATAAGAAATATGAAATGAAAACTGCACTAGAGTAACCATAATTGAATTTTTTAAAGCCAGTGGTAGAGGGGAAATCTTAGCATCCAGAGGAAAAAAGTTTCTTTAAATACAGAAGAACAAAGGCAAAAATGACAGACGTCTCCTCATTGGTAAAGAGGAACACCAGTAGACAGTGGAGCAACATCTTTAAAGTATAGAAAAAACAAAAAATCAACCACTATGCTAAACTGAGCAGAAATATCTTTAAAAAACAAAAGTCATATAAAGACTTTTTAAAGCATACAAAAACTAAAAAAATTCATTATTAGCTAACCTGTATTACAAAAAATATTCAAGGAAATCCCTCAGGCAGAAGGAAATTAATACCAGATGGAATACTTACAGAAAGGAATAAAAAGCTTCAGAGATTATAAACATGTAGGTTTTAAAAACGAGAGATCACTTTTTTCATTTAAAAAAATCTATTTAAAGCATAATTAATTGCTTAAAGAAAAGTGTTAGTTGCTCAGCTGTGTCCGACTCTTTGATATCCCATGGACTTTAGCCCATCAGGCTCCTCTGTCCATGGGTTGCCCAGGCAAGAATATTGGAGTGGGTAGCCATTCCCTTCTCCAGGGGATCTTCCCAACCCAAGGATCTAGCCAGGGTCTCCTGAATTGCAGGCAGATTCTTTAGTGTCTGAGCCAATGTAAAGAATTGCAAATTATTGAGTAATTTATAAAATATGTAAAAATAAAATTTATGACAGCAACGGCACAAAGGCTGAAGAGGAACACAGAAGTATAGTGTTATGTTTCCTATACTATATTTGAAATAATATATTACTTGTAGGCAGATAGTTATAAGTAAAAAATGCTAACTATAATCCCCAAAGCAACTACTGCTACAGCAGATATGCTCATAAAATAAACCCCTGTTCCTATCTCCTATTATTCATATCTTAGTGGGATATAGTAGTTTTCTCTTGAGTGTGGACAGGATCTATGACTTTCTTATCACCAATAAAATATTTCAACAATAATAGGATGTATATGATTATACTACATTATATTATAGCACTCATCTTACTGGAATCTCAATCTTCCTTGCTGGCATTGAAGAAACAAAAAATAGTGAAATGAATGTTTTTCAGGTAATATCCTAAACAAGGTAACAATATCTGCCTATAACATCTAATCAGCACAATAACTGATAGCTTATGAAGTAACTTAAGAAAATAAACAGCTTAAGTTGTAAACAAATAAATAAAACATTTACAAATTATTGTCACNATAGAACATGCTTATAAATATGAAAAAGTACAATATCTTTGTAGTAAAAACTGCAAAATTCTAATAATACAAATCAGTTACCTTAATTAAATGGTGATATATATCTTGCTCATGGATTAGAAGACTGAATATTGTCACAAAGACAAATATCTTCAAACTGAGCTACATATACAATTCAATTCCAATCAAAATTCCAGCATTCTATTTTAGAAATTTTTAGAAAGTGATTCTATAATGTATATGAAAAAGTAAAGGAACTAGAGTGGTCAAAACAATCTGTAAAAAGAAGAACCAATTTGGAGGACTCTCAGTATTTGATTCAAGACTGTATATGAAGCTGCATTAAGGCAGTGGGATGGAAACTCCCTGGTGAGCCAGTGTTAGGGTTCTGCACTTCCACTGCAGAGTGTACCAGTTCAGTCCCTGGGAGAACTAAGATCCTGTATGCCATGTGGCACAGCCAGAAGAGTTAAAAACCAAAAGCATTGAGATATTGGAAACAAGACAGGCTTATAGTTCAATTGAACAGAATAAAGAGTCTTTTATTAGATCCACACATATGACATCAATTGATGTTTTACAAAGATACAAAACTGTTTCTTTGAAAAAAAAAAGTATTCTATTTTTTTGTAAATAGTGCTGGATCAATGAAGTATCTATAGGCAGAAAAAAGTAACAATATTAATCCTTTCCTCAAACCACATACAAAATTGATAAATTGGACTTAATCTGCAGTTTGAAAAATAAAATAAGCCAAAGAGTGCTAGAAAATATTTGCAAATCCCTAATAAAGTACTTATATGCAGAATACATAACAGCTCTCAAAACTCATAAAAATGAAAACAAATAATCTAATTTTTCAAATTGGCATTAGATATAAGTAGAAACTACACCCCACCCCCCAAAAAAAAGTATGACTGTCAAAATAGTTATGTGAAAAGATGCTCAACATTATTAGTTATCAGAGAAAAACAAATTAAAAACTATAATGAGATACAACTAAATATCATTTAAATAGACAAAATAATTGAAACTTTTTTTCAAAATAATTATAACTAAAAATCTGACAATTTCATGTTTTGGTAATGATGTAGTATCATTGTAATGCTTATACTTCGTTGGTAGGAATGCAAAATGGTAGAGACATTTTGGAAAATAACTTGGCAGTATTTTACAAAGTTAAACGTAAGTTTGCCATATGGCCTACCAATTCTGCTCTTTTGCATTTATCTTATTAAAATGGAAACTTATGTTTGTATGAAAACTTGTACAATCATGTTTATAGGCTTTATTTGCAACCTCCTCAAACAGGCAAAACCCAAATTTCCTCTAACTAGAGAACTAACAAATAAACTTTGATACCATGTAATGATTCATGGGGTTGCAAAGAGTCGGACACGACTGAGCGACTGAACTGAACTGAACTGAATGAAATACTACTCATCAATTAAATGCTAAACACAAAGCATAGATGAATTACATATATATTATATAAAGTGAAAGAAGCCAGATTGAAAAGCAAAACATCATATGATTTCATTTCTATGAACTTCTAGTAAAAGCAAATCAGAGAAAAATAGATCAATGGCTGCCAGAAGTAGGTATTGAGAATGAGAATGTTTACAAAAAGGCCTAGGAAAATTTGGAGAGAGTTGAGCTATTTTACGTTATTATTGTCATGATGTCTATGTAGCTGCATGCTTTTGACAATCTTAGAATTATGCACATTTAAACAAGGATAATTTTACTTTGTATAAAATACACATTAAGAAAAAAATACTGGGGAAAAGCAATATAATCTAGACTATACAGTGCATAATGTACAGTTTTCATCATGCAATAAAGAAATACCACGCATTTAATAATAGGAAAATATGATCCAAGTTAAATGTAATAAAGTGTAATTAATAAAAACTGAAATGAAGATAAAGATGTTGGAATTAGCAGAAAATTTATTTAAATCAGCCAATATAAATTTGTTTAAAGATTTAAGGAAAGAACAATAATCAATAACTAACCAGATATAGAACTTCAGAGGAGAAATGTAAACTACAAAACAAAACCAAGTGAAAATTCTAAAACCAAAATGAACAATATGTGAAGGAAAAAACTCACTGGTTGTGTTTAACATCATCTCGCATGATAGCAAAGTAATGCTCAAAATTCTCCAAGCCAGACTTCAACAATACATGAACCGTGAACTTCCAGATGTTCAAACTGGATTTAGAAAAGCCAGAGGAACCAGAGATCAAATTGACAACATCTGCTGGATCATCAAAAATTCAAGAGTTCCAGAAAAACATCTACTTCTGCTTTATTGACTATGCCAGAGCCTTTGACTGTGTGGATCACAACAAACTGTGGAAAATTCTTCAAGAAATGGGAATACCAGAACATCTGACCTGCCTCCTGAGAAATCTGTATGCCAGTCAAGAAGCAACAGTTACAACTGCACATTGAACAACAGACTAGTTCCAAATCAGGAAAGGAGTAGGTCAAGGCTATATATTCTCACCCTGCTTATTTAACTTATATGCAAAGTACCTTATGCAAAATGTTGGGCTGGATGAAGCAAAAACTGGAATCAAGATTGCTGGGAGAAGTATCAATAACCTCAGATATGCAGATGACACCTCCCTTATGGCATAAAGTGAAGAAGAACAAAAGAGCCTCTCAATGAAAGTGAAAGAGGAGAGTTGAAACAGTTGGCTTAAAACTCAATATTCAGAAAACTAAGACCATGAATCCAGTCCCATCAGTTCAGTTCAGTTGAGTCACTCAGTCGTGTCCGACTCTTTGCGACCCCATGAATCGTAGCACACCAGGACTCCCTGTCCATCACCAACTCCTGGGGTTCACTCAAACTCATGTGCATCGAGTCGATGATGCCATCCAACCATCTCATCCTCTGTTGTCCCTTTCTCCTCCTACCCCCAATCCCTCCCAGCATTAGAGTCTTTTCCAATGGGTCAACTCTTTGTATGAGGTGACCAAAGTATTGGAGTTTCATCCTCAGCATCAGTCCTTCCAGTGAACACCCAGGACTGGTCTCCTTTAGGATGGATTGGTTGGATCTCCTTGCATTCCAAGAGACTCTCAAGAGTCTTCTCCAACACCACAGTTCAAAAGCATCAATTCTTCAGTGCTCAGCTTTCTCTATACTCCAACTCTCACATCCATACATGACCACTGGAAAATCCATAGCCTTGACTAGACAGACCTTTGTTGGCAAAGTAATGTCTCTACTTTTGAATATGCTATCTAGGTTGCTCATAACTTTTCTTCCAAGGAGTAAGCGTCTTTTAATTCTACAGCTGCAATCACCATCTGCAGTGATTTTGGAGCCTAAAAAATAAAGTCTGACACTGTTTCCACTGTCTCCCCATCTATTTCCCATGAAGTGATGGGACCAGATGCCATGATCTTTGTTTTCTGAATGTGAGCTTTAAGCCAACTTTTTCACTCTCCTCTTTCACTTTCATCAAGAGGCTCTTTTGTTCTTCTTCACTTTCTGCCATAAGGGTAGTGTCATCTGCATATCTGCAGTTATTGATATTTCTCCCAGCAATCTTGATTCCAGCTTGTGCTTCATCCAGCCCAGGGTTTCTCATTATGTACTCTGCATATAAGTCCCATCACTTCATGTCAAATAAATGGGAAACAATGGAAACAGGGAGAGACTTTAATTTGGGGGGCTCTAAAATCACTGCTGATGGTGACTGCAGCCATGAAATTAAAAGATGCTTGCTCCTTGGAAAGCTATGACCAACCTAGACAGCATATTAAAAAACAGAAACATTACTTTGCCAACAAAGGTCTGTCTAGTCAGAGCTATGGTTTTTCCAGTAGTCATGTATAGATGTGAGAGTTGGACTATAAAGAAAGCTAAGGACCAAAGAATTGATGCTTTTGAACTGTGGTGTTGGAGAAGACCCTTGAGAATCCCTTGGACTGCATGGAGATCCAACCAGTCCCTCCTAAAGGAAATCAGTCCTGAATATTCATTGGAAGGACTGATGCTGAAGCTAAAACTCCAATACTTTGGCCACCTGATGCAAAGAACTGACTCACTTGAAAAGACCCTGATTCTGGGAAAGATTTAAGGCTGAAGGAGATGGGGATGACAGAGGATGAGATGGTTGAATGGCATCACCAACACGATGGACATGAGTTTGAGTAAGCTCCAGGAGTTGGTGATGGACAGGGAAGCCTGGTGTGCTGCAGTCCATGGGGCTGCAAAGAGTCAGATGCAACTGAATGACTGGACTGAACTGAACTGAATGTCGTATTTAAGAAAAAGAATCATAAACTCAAGAACAAATTGATGAAAATTACTTATTAATAGTATTTTTAACAAAGCAAGCAACAGTTGAACAAAAATAAAGTCTCATAGACTATAGCGCAGCACCAACCAGTCTAATATAAGAATAAATAAGAAAGCAAAGAAGGAAGGTATTGAAAAAGAAAGTTAATGATGATATATTTTTTTAAGTCCCAAATTTGGTTAAATACATCAATTTATAGATCTAACACATGCAGGAAATGCCAGGCATGATGACTGCAAATAAACCCACATGCAGGTAGATCAGCGTGAAAATCATTTTAAAGTTGAACTTATAGTGACAGAGTGTAGAATAATGGTTGGGGGCTGGAGAGAAAAGAGAAATAGTGATCAAAGGGTACAAACTTTCACTTATCATATAAATAAATCCTAGTGACCTAATGTACAGCCTAGTGACCATAGGTCATAATAACGTATACTTCGCTGTAAAGTTGATCTCAAGGTTTTTCACCATACACACAAAGTGATAACTTATGGAGTTGATGCTTACATTTAGGATAATTGTAATCATCTCACAATACACATGTATATTGTACATATTAAATATATGTAATCTTTATTTGTCAAAAATAAGTATCGAAGAAAAGGACACAAAATAAATCAGTTAAATAGAAAAGGAAAACAATAGAAAACCTAGTGAAACCTTTTTAAATGTTCTTGAAATGATTAATAATAAAAATATTTATAAAATTATCCATAAAAAGAAAGTACAGATTATAAATTTCAGGAATGGGAGAAAGGATTTTACTGCATATGACAAATATATTAAAATCATAACAAAGGAATATTATGGTTAAATCTATTCTAGCATATTTGACATTTTTTGAGAAGCACACCTTACCTGACCAAAGAAATAATAAGTTGACATATTTAAGACATATAAAACATATAGAGATATGACATATATGACATTTATATAAGTAGACCCTTTAAAAACATGTATTTGAATTGCATGG
>SJYQ01004700.1:122952-147930 GCA_006410935.1 Redunca redunca | reverse complement strand
CGGGGGTGGGGGCGGCGTCTAAGGAGGGATAGGGGATTAAGAAGTACAAATACTGAATATAAAACACAAAAATAAAAATGTATTATGCAGCACAGGGAACAGAGCCAATATTTTATAATAACTCTGCTGCTGCTGCTAAGTCGCCCCAGTCGTGTCCAACTCTGTGCGACCCCATAGACGGCAGCCCACCAGGCTCCCCCGTCCCTGGGATTCTCCAGGCAAGAACACTGGAGTGGGCTGCCATGTCCTTCTCCAATGCATGAAAGTGAAAAGTGAAAGAAGTCGCTCAGTCGTGTCCAACTTTTAGCGACCCCATGGACTGTAGCCCACCAGGCTCCTCCGTCAGTGGGATTTTCCAGGCAAGAGTACTGGAGTGGGTTGCCATTGCGTTCTCCTATAATAACCATAAATGGAGTGTAATCTATAAAAATATTGAATCACTACATTATATACCTGAAATAATGTAACATTGCAAATCAACTATGTTTCAATAAAAATAGATTTTTTTAAGTCATAGCAACTAAGAGAGTGTGGCACTGATACAAGGATGCATTGGTGAACTGACAGGACAGAACAGAGAGCCCACACAGGCTTCTGCATATGAGAAATGGGCTATATAATAAGGGAGAAAGTGTGAGCTTTGCAATAATCTGTCTTGAAAACAGTTACACAGGACGAGAAAAAAAGAAAGAAACTGGAGTATTAACTTCAAATGCTTCAAAGATTGAAATGTGTAATGTGAAACTATAAAAAATTTTTAGAATATCATGTAGAAGAATATCTTTCTGACTGAAAGATAGGGATAAATTTCTTAAGATTAAAAAAGGCAAATCATAGGGAAAACAATAAAGACATATTAAAACTAGGAACTTCTCTTTGTCATAAGAAATAATTGCAAAAATGAACATAAACCACAAATTGGGAAAGCATATTTACACCATATATATAACTGATAAAGAATTACAATACAAACTACTTAAAGAACCACTATAAATTAATAGGAATAAATAAGATGATCCAAAGAGATATGTGCAAAAGACTTGTGGGAATACTTCACACACACAAAATGGCTAATAAAAAAATGAAAAGATGCTGAACTCATTATTAATGAGGAAATTCAAATTAAAGCCATAATGAGATATCATTTTAGACTCAAGAGAATGGCCAAATTTTTTAAGTCTAACAAAATCAAGTTTTGTCATAGATGTTCAGGAAAATCCATCTACTGCTGTGGGGTAACAAATTGGCTAATAATTTATCTAATTATTATCTAATAAAATTGAAGTTGCACATTCCCAAAATAAAGGCATTCCTTTCATAGTATTGCTTGGAAACACTTGTGCATATGTACTCCAGAGAATATCTACAAAATATCCCTAGCAGCACTCTATCTTAGCAAAACTTCAGAAACAAGCCAAATGCCTCAAGGTAGGTGATGCGTAGAGACTGGTGCATTGGTCCCACACAATCCTGTTCAGCAGTGAAAATGAATGAACTATAGCCAAGAGCATATGGTGACTCACTCTCAAGAGTGTGTTGAGTAGCGTAAAGCAAGTTGCAGATGAGTGCATATGGTATGATTCCATTTAAATAAAGTTTAAAATTTGCAATGCTAAGCACTATATTCTTCTTCAGCATCAGAGCGATGCTGGCCTGCACTGCCCCATTTCAGTAGATACACTATGGAAGGGTATATGGATACTCTCTGAAGCATTATATAGTGGCCCTGTGGCAGATCCAGCCACAGTTGTTAAAATTGAGAAGAAATGCAAGAAAATAATAACCATAAATTCTGTATAGAGGTTACCTCTGTGGAAGAAAGAATAAGGGAAAGGTACTTACTGGGCTTCAAAGATTGTGGTGATGTTCTGTTTCTTATAGTGTGTTAGATTTGCTGGCATTTGTTGTATTATTATTTTATTTATTATACATATTTCATAAATCATATCTTGTATCTAATATTTAATAAAATAAAAGACTTGTCTGGTTGTGGCCATCTATCTTGCTGATCCTGTTCAGGATGCCAATTGTCTGGCTGCATCTCACTGTTCACTGAACACAGGGTAGGCAAGGCATGGGTTCAGAGGCTGGAAGGAGCTTCGAGGAGCCATAGGAACTGCAGACACGTTTACTCTCTCCTGGCTGGTGCAACAGCCGTGCAGCGGACACGCTGTTTTATCTTCTCTCATGACTGACCCAGTGGACACAGCCATGAGGAAGCAGTAATGCTGCGGCTTTTTTAAGTCAAACTTGTATATGCCTACATCACAAAGTAGCTGGTGACCAAGCGAGTGCCTGAGGTAAAACAGAACCTCATCTGTTACAGAAACCTTGCAAGTCATTGTTTACAGAACGTGGGGCCGGGAGAGCCTGACTGGCGCCACCTTATTAATTTCCCCACACCATCCCCATACCCTGTGATGTTGCTCTTCCAATCCTAATGTGTTTTTTGCAGGATCTCTGCTGCCTCTCTTTACTCCATCATGAATGAACCCTTCCTTCCATGTCTCATGAAAGCTGATGGACCCAAAGAGAAGCCAGGAGGGTGTGCACAGTGAAACAAACACAAGCTGATCTCCATCAAATCTCTGTTAGGTTATTTAACAATAATTCACTGGGAAACTGACTTACCCTCTCTGACCTCAGCTTCTCATCTTTAAAACAGACACGGTAATATATAACTTGCAACACTATGGGAGAATTAAGTAAGTGGAGGAAGTATAAATTAGATACAGCATTTTGGGTGAGCAATTTGTAGAAACTATTAAAATGCTAAATGTTCCTACCACTTGACTGGCAATTCAATGATTTCAAATCTATTTCAGAAAAATCCTCTCTAAACTTCACCTAAAGTTATAGACAGGGCTAGTTTATCACAGAATTGTTTTGGACGGGAAAAAATGGGAAACAATTATCAACATGAGAACTGTTAAATACATTACGGTAGATCAATAATTGAAAATATAGTACATAGTCATTAAAATGAATAAGATAATGTATTGATACAGGAAAATCTCTGTGATGCGTGGCTGAGTGGAAAATATTCTCATTCATATATGTGGAGTGTGAAGCCCAGAAAAGTTCTAAAATGTCTATTTTTCTCAGAATAGTAGGAAGCAGAACAGAGACTGCCATTCACATAACTCCCAAATAAGAATTAGCCCTGCTCCAAAACACAACTGTCCTTAAGAGAAAGGCTATGATTCTCTTTCTCCCCTAAAAGTTTTGTTTTTTTTTTTTTAAGTTATTCATAGCCATAACTGCAGCAATGAAAAACTTGTGATTTTAGGGGCTTTCTGAAATCTAAAAAAGACCCCTGTAAAGATGAGTTCTGTGAGACTAGGGCACCTGTGTTACATGAGCCTTTGAGTCTAAGCAGCTGCTATATTGGGGGCATGTAGTTTATCCTCACTCACATGGTCACCACCTGTCTGTGGAACTATTTTTTTGCTTGAAAAACTGGGTCAGAATGTCACAGAAAGGCATCTTCAAGGTGCCCAAATGAATAATTTAGTAATTCTGTAGTTGTTGCAATGGTGTTGAGTTTGTCTCTAAAGTATAGTCACAGAAGGAAAGGGAGGAGGTGACCCTGCCATGCCCTCCTCTGTCTCAGCTCATATCACACTTGTCTGTCTCCCTCTTGACACCATAAAACCCTGGACGGGAATCTCAAAGAGTGATTTGAAGGCAGCAAACGAGGAAGCGGACAGGTGAACGTGAAAGCAGCTTCTTGAAGGCAGAGGCGAGGTAGATGAGGGAACGAGAAAATTTATCTCAGTTCAACAATAAAGGTGCCCTCAAAATTAGGATGATTAGGTTTTCTGTTTGGAGTTTTGGTTTTCTTTTTTATTTCCTGTCATGGAAGAGCCTAACCATTTTCCAAACCAACTGTGCCATGCCTGAAAATTTCCCCCTTGTTAACCAGTGCCTCTTCACTGAGAAAGACGAGAGGTGTTGGCTGGTGTCCGTGTGTCTGGACAGCCCGGAGCACCTGTCAAGTCAGATGCCTCCCCCCAGCATGGAGGAGACACCCTGTCCAGTGCTGTCACTCGAGCTCGGGATCAGAGCCCAGTGAGACCTCTGAGAGAAGCCCTAGCATGCGGCTGGGCTTCCGGAGGATCCCCGCTTAGCCAGCCGCAGATGGATGGATCGATGGTTAAACGGGCAAGGACGTTAAACAAGCCAGGTCAGAATGTACTCAGCCAGCACCAGCTTGCCGTAGACATTACATGAGGACACAGGAAGTGTCATTAATGTGGCCATTAGTATTAGGAGCCACGTACATAGTGATTTTATATAATCCTCACAATGACTGTAACACTCCATATTTATATCCTAAATTTGTAGAGGAGCAGTCTGAGACTCAAAGATTAAGGAATCACTGAGATCTCTCTGTCTCTGTGTGATGAGGTTAGAATTACCATCCAATCGCCCTACAGTTACACAACTCATTCCCACTCCCATAGCCTGTCCTTCCACAGACATGGCTGTGATCAGAGCTATTCAGGGCCCCATAAATTCCATCTCAAGAACAGCATTTTCTGCAAACTCCAGCTAAATTTGAGAGCTCTTAGGATTGAAGGCTTACCTGGCAGCCCCCGAAGGCAGAAAGCTCAATGGGGTTTATGACACCTGGTCCCACAGCAAGATTTCATTGTCCCAAAGGAGGGCAGAGGTTGCCTTCCCACCTTCTCTACAGTGAACACCAACAGGAAAACCCCAAAAGTATAGCTCCCACTATGCTGCTCCTACTATTTAAGGCAGCCTGTAAGGATGGCACCAGATGTGCTGTCTCTTCAAAGAAAAATAAAAACATTGCTTCAACAACCCTGTTAGGAACCCTGGGGCTGAGTTCACTCAGTAAGAGAATACCTGCTGTCATTCAATGAAGTTAGCTTGCAGCAGTGCCTGGGGCAAAACGAGGACCAAAAACACTAGCTTCTCTGTGCCAAGAACTTGCCTGGCAGCTTCATATAACTGAAGTCCCAGTTACCCTCAAGGTGGATGTGGTCATCCCTGTTTAACACATGATGAGACTGAAGCTCAGATCCATGTTCCAACAACGATGTACAATTGATTTATCCATTTTGTGCACCTTAAGAGTGTATGGACCTGCGTTGTACACTGAGGGAGACCCAAAGCTATACAAGGAAAAGTCTTGTCCTACTCCTCGAGATGCTGGCAATCGCACCAAGGATAGAAGCAACATACCATGAAAAAAAAGCCGCAGTTCAAGGTCATGAGTTGTCCATGTCACGCCACGCTGGAACACTCTCCTTCTCAGGCCACACCTCTTCTAGGAAGCCTCCCTGTCTTGCTGCTCCTGTTCATGAGGTCAATTGTCTTGCTGCTCACACTGTTCACTGAACCCAGGGTAGGCAAGGTGCACACTGAGAGGCTGGAGTGAAACGAGGTGAGCTGTAGGATCTGCAGACACGTTTATGCTCTCCTGGCCGCAGCCATAACATAGCATAACCTAACCACAGCCTCGGCGTAGCATACGCTCAATGCTGCCGCAATGGCTTTTAGGTGGAGCTCTCTTGACTTTTCACTTTCATGCACTGGAGAAGGAAATGGCAACCCACTCCAGTATTCTTGCCTGGAGAGTCCCGGGGATGGGGGAGCCCAGTGGGCTGCCATCTATGGAGTAGCACAGAGTCGGACACAACTGATGCAACTTAGCAGCAGCAGCAGCAGCACATAAGCATACAGTACAAAGTACCCATGACCAGGCAAGTACCTCCTGACACACGTGCGCAGTGCTATATGTGATCTCAGCTATTACATAAACATTGTTTACAAAACCTGGGGCAAGAAGCAGAGGCTGTGGGGCAGTAGAGCCTGACCATACCATCTTGGATAATTTGGTCTTTCCCTACACTTCCCAGTCTCCACAGATAATAGCCACTCTTGTGAGCATTTCTGTCCCCTGCTGCTCCTATGCACGTTTCTGCCTGCATACAGCATTCGTTTGGGAGGTCATTTGCTTACTTGTCTGTTTCCAAATAAACTCTGGACTCACTGAGGGCAAGAACTATGACTCACCACTTTCCACATTCTCCCAAGATCTAACAAAAGGTTGGCACCCGTAAAACAGCATTTATTGATATGGGATTTGAATCATGAGAGCAGCTTGACCACATCTGGCTCAGGCTGGGCGCTCCCTGCAGAGGGAAAGAGTGTGACACAATAAAAAACAAACAAACAAAGCTCATTTCACTTGAGTTCTGTTCTTTCCTGGTCTCTTTTGCCTGTCACCTAACTTTGTGTTTAAATACTAATTTACAGTGGTGTGTGGATACAATTTTTTACTATCAAAAATTGCTCCAAGATGATAGGAAAGGGGACACCAGGCTATGAGCCAACGGATCTGAGTCTGAATATTGATTCCATCACGAATGCATTGTGAGGCCCTGACACCTCTCTGAACCTCAACTTCCTCACCCATAAAATGAGAAAGTTTACCGAGCTGAACCTGAGACCTTTCCGATGCTCCAATTCTGTTAATCTGAGAATAGCGTGGAGGCCAGCGAGCCCTTCCAAGCTGCCAAGGATGATGTGAAGCCTGGACATCAGGGCAAACAAGAGCCTTTTGAATAATGATTTTGCAGGTAGGCATGGGGGTGTCATAAACCTCCCCTTGCCATCTTCCCAGTTATAATTCCACAAACACTGTAGTTTCTGTGGTAATTTCATTTAATTTTATGGCCTGGCTCCTCCAGCCTTCCGAGTCTGATAAGCAAGTTTGGAAATGATTTGCAAGGTGAGAAGCAATGTATAAACCAGCCAGTTCAACAGCATAGGTGGGTGGAGGCAATCAATCTTAAGTCAAGGCACCAGACCACCTTCCAAGTAAAGCAAGCAGGCCAGTGTGGTTGAGGTTGGCCGGACGAGGGCAGATGTCGTGCTCATACACACATGGATGGCCTCCAGGTTACCACCGGGCACAGAGAAGAATAGGTAGGATCTGTCCAGGGACTAGTTCCTCCCTGGGAGGGCACCATGATTCCCAAACATAAGAGCCAGAAAGGGTAGGGCAGTGAGGTCACTGACTAATGTCACATATGGAAGAGACAGGCTCTCCTGGATCCCTCTTCCTTGGGCAAGTGACGAGACCTCCCTGAGCCTCAGTTTCCCAGCGGGAAAACTCAGAACAGTAGTAACCAGCAGCAGGTTGCTATGACTGTGATATTTGTGTGGAAGGGCAGTGCTCTGCCCCATACAGTAGCAGTGCCTCTGAAACGGCATCCCCCTGCCTGGTCAGACCTTCGGCCCCCGGATTTCAAGCCCAGATTCTAGACATTTGACCAACTGAGGAGGCCTCCTGTTTGAGCTCTGTGTTCATCTTGTCTGAGAGTTTCCTATGGGCAAACATCAGGTGTCTTATTTTGCTTTGTATCTCCAGGGTACATTGCTGAAATTTGGCTGTGTTCACTGGTATTGTATTAAATCTCAGAGACGGAATTTTGGGTGAAGTTAAAAGAAATAGGGGGCTTCCCTGGTGGTCAGGGGTAAAGAATACGCCTGCCAATGCAGGAGATACAGGTTTGATCCCTGGGTCAGGAAGATCCTCTGGAGAAGGAAAGATGGCAACCCACTCCAGTATTCTTGCCTGGAAAATTCTATGGACAGAGTAGCCTGGCAGGTTGCAGTCCATGGGGTTACAAAAGAGTCAACATGACTTAGTGACTAAACAACAACAACAATAAAAAGAAATAGCTTTCTTGCTTTGCCAGACAAAGAGGGCCTCAGCAGGCTAATGCCCTCAAGACTGTGTGTCCCCACCTGGAGCAGGTAGTGAGGAGTGTCATAGCAATGGTTCAAAGAGGAGGGTGTGATCAACTCATGGACATTCTTCTGATTGGTTGGTGGTGAGGTAATCAGGAGTCAGCATCATCAGCCTTCTGGTTCCAACTGGTTTGGGGTCTACCTAATTGTGGGCAGTGTACAGTTAACTTCGTCCACCTGGTAAGATTTTTAATAGCTGCAGAACAGCTCAAAGGACACGGCTCAGAATATTATCTATAATCTTTGAGGAAGAATTAAAATCTTTGACTTTGTTTAATGGCTAAAGTATTGTTATTCTGTCTTCCTTGACTGTTTTTCTTTCTGCATTTTCTCACTTCTCTGATTAAATTTATTCTTTGACTAAAATTTTTCTACAGACAAAAGGTAGGCAGAGGACCAGGGTGGGGTCTATTCTGGGAAGGCCTTGTAGAGTTCTGTCTGGTTACAGGTATGGAAAAAGGGCCTAGCAAGGAAGCTTCAGGGCATAATTGAAAGGCCTCAGGGTCACCCACAGCACCCAGAGGGTCACAGAAACACTGCCTTCAAGCAGGCCTGGTTGGGGAAGAAGCACCCAGATCACCTAAATAATCCACTGAAGCTCTGAAGTGATCGAGCGCCAGCCTGCCTCACCCCCATGACGCAGGTTTTATAGAGGGGACTTAACCAGGGGCTCAAGGTTAAACCTTCAGAAGGCCAACTCCATCCGGCCCGGTGGATCTGAAATGTAAATTGTGGGGCCAAGAAAAGAGAATCCTTGATGGGTGGTGCACAGCCAGGCAGCAAGACTGGAGTCCAGCAGACTGGATGCTGAGTGGAGTGTGGTCAGAGGAACTTGAAGGCCTTAAACTCCACCTGAGGCCAGCACTGTGGGTCTAGCAAACTGTCACTGACCCCTTGCCTGCCAGGCATTGTTCTAAATACTTTGCATATATTAACTCATGTCTTTCCCACTGCATGTGAGGTCAGTGCTCTCTAAGAAGCCATGTCACAGAAGAAGCCAGCCACAGAGAAGGTAAGAAACATGCTTGGAGTGCACAGCTAGTGAACAGAGAAAAGAGAGCTGACCACAGAGCTTTCCCACCAAAGCATCATTGGCATTTGGGTCCAGATCATTCTCTGTTGAGGGCTGTCCTGAGTATTACAGGAAGCACAGCAGCATCCCTGGCCTCCGCTGACTGGATGCCACCTTTCCTGGTTGTGACAACCAATTGTCACCAAACACTGTCAAATATCTCATGAAGGGTAGAATCACCCCAGCAAAGAACCACTGTCCTAGAAAGTAGCAGAGATCAACATGGCAACAGATGATTTCAATGTCCAGTTCATCACCTGCTGGGGTAGAAATTGGGATTTGAGGTGGGGGCAACTGAGGGATTACAAGGCAAGGACATTAAGCTCAATCTGGTGAGTCGGGTGGAGGAATGAGCTGACCTGAGGTTGAGGAGCAGTCAGTTGGGGTAAGGGAGTGATGGAGAAGTCCTATAGCAAGTGGGAGCTGGTGGTATACCTGAACTATCAGAGAGCATCTCCTAGATAAAGTTGTCTAGAGGTACCCTGCCTTCATGCCCAGGGTAGGATCCCAGTCATTTCAATAAGCAGCCCAGGTAGTCTGCATGCAGCCTGACAGCACTGAGGTTTGATGTCGCTGGAATTTGTTACGCCTTATACTTATTGTGAGCAGGAGCTTTGGGGATTCTCAGAGGACCCTCTGAGGAGACTCTCAGCAGGATCAGAGTGAAGAGGCACAGGCACTGGGGGAGTTGGTGTGTCTGTGTCCTATTTCTGTTACCCCTGAGAAACAGACAACTTCCTACCTGAAACCTAGTTACACGTGTGCTTACTCACCAGACTAGACAGCTTGATCACAGCCTTTGCACGGTGCAGAAAAAAGAAACATAGATTTTGGAGTCAAACAGAGCTGAGTTTGAATCCACTTATGGACCATTGTGGTCCATAGCTTTTGACCTTTTTGAGACTCAGTTTCCTATCTGTAATATGAGTACATAAACATCTACCTCTTAGACATTTTAAGGCTGGAATTGCAAAACAGAAATAGACCCGCAAACATAGAAAACTAACATGTTACCAAAGGGGAAAGAAGTGGGAGGGCGGGGTAAATTAAGAGGTTGGGATTAACACGTACACACTACTATATATGAAATAGATAACCGACAAGGACCTACTGTAAAGCACAGGGAAATACTCAATGTCTTATACTCTATAAAGGAAAAGAATCTGAAAAAGAATATATGTGTATACATGTGTGCATATAAATGAATCACTGTGTTGTACACCTGAAACTAATATAATATGACACTGTAAATCAACTATGTTTCAATAAAATAAAAAACAATACATGTTCATCTTTTTAAAAAGAGGCTGGGATTACATATTTGAAGCATGATGATGTTGTTGCCTTCAAAGGTTTCTGATGGATGAATCTTGCACCCAGAAGTTGTTCAGTACACAGACTCCAAGTCTATGATGCTCCTGAGAGTCACATGCAGCTAAAGAGACCATCCATAAGGGTATCCAGGAAAGCTTAAGAAAAACACAGCTCTCCACATTGAAACTGTGCACCCGCTTTTCCTCCCAAATGGCTTCCAGTTTTAACCATATGGCCATGGTTTTCTAAATTACACCTTGAATCTGCCTTTGCCTAGGTGGAATGTGCTAGACAAGCCCAGAGACATCCCTCTGCTTTGATGACCAGAACCAGATGCCTACCCAGGCCCGAGACCCATTTTTCCAGGCAGGCTGGCCCAGCGTTCCCAAGTGCAAAGAGCCTCCCCCTAAACCACATTATCTCTGACCACATGCACCACTCACTTCTCCCGACACTCCAACCTTCAGTCACTCCTGAAGATGAGTTTTTCTCCTACCACCACTATTAAACCAAAACCAGTGCCTATACATGGACATTTATCTTTCATTATCCTCATTTTTGGGGAACTGAACTGTTATCAGGGGCTCCAAAATCCTTCCATACTGGGCCCTATGTTCCACACTCAACAATTAGTGGCCATATACTGGTCTGGTTTACTCTGCAGTATATCCCAAATCTGCTGGTTGCACCCAAAGCCACATTTTAACATATATTTGTTTCTGGGTTAAAAAAAGTAAAGGTCAGTGCCTTCCCCATAAACAAGATCACAGCTAAAAAGCATAATACATGTCATCTTTATCTGAGCCTACAATTTGAGAATAAGTTCATTGAAAATGTGAAGGAAAAGGCAGAAAATGTGTGTGAGACAGCTTCAGAAATGATACCACCAGGTTTACTTTCTAATTTAAACCAATTTAGGTGACTAAGAAGCATAATCGGCAAGCTGAGCCATTGTCTGATCCAAACCCAGCAAATCTCTCCTTCCACAAACGTGAGTACAGAGGTTCTCCTCAAAATGAAGAGTGATGAAGGTGAAAGTCACTCAGTTGTATCCGACTCTTTGTGACCCCATGAACTAAACATAGTCCATGGAAATCTCGAGGCCAGAATTGCCTTTCCCTCCTCCAGGGGATCTTCCCAACCCAGGGATCAAACTGAGGTCTCCCACATTGCAGGTGCATTCTTTACTAGCTGAGCCACAAGGGAAGCCTGGGAAGAGTGATGGTAGATGGAATTGGTCCTGAAGCTGGCAGGTGTGGCAGTCAGGAAGGTAGCAATGTTAACACTGTTGAACAGTTGTCCTGAGCCAGGCACTGTGTGAAGACTTGAAACATGTGTTAGTTGATGCTTGCTGCAGTCTTTCTCAACTGAGATGACTTTATACTGAAGCTGGCAATGCTTGGCAATATTTTGGTTGTCACAATTTCAGGTGAGGGGGAACGCTGCCAGCATTTAATGGGTAGAGATCAGGGAGGCTGCCAAACATTCTACACCAGACAGCCCCTGCCCTTCACCCACAACAATTTTCCATTCCAAACGGTCAGTAATGTCAAGAGTCAGGCAACATGGCTGAATACAAAGTATCCCTGTTTTCCAGATAGGGAAACAAGCTCAGAGAAATGAAATCATTTCCAAAGATCAGTAAGTGAAGGAAGCAGAATTGAACTTGAGGATATCTATCTGACCTCATAGTTTCAGAAGCAAACTTTAAGTCACTGCTTCAGTCACAGGGAATTCCCTGCATCCAACAAAAAGATGTTTACATGGTCTGTTTTCAGCACTTTCTCAAGCTGTGAAATTAACCACACACCTAAAGGAAAACAAAAATGAAAGAATATGCACATGCATGCACAGTGTTTAAAGTTAAAAAGCACCGATTGCACAGCTCTGTTATCAAATTGCCAAGTGGCATTAGTCAAATCACTTAACTTCTCTAAACTGCACTTTCTTCATTTAAAGAAAATTAATCACACTGAGGTAATAATAACTAAGAATTACTTAATATTACCCTGCTTGTCTGCAGTTTCTCTAGCTAATTAATCAATGTGAAATTGTGTTAGTCTGAGGTAAACTTTGATTTGCATGTTAAGAAGCCACTCCTTAATCCAAAGGAATGAAAGCTGAAAGCTGGCACTTCAGGAAACAGAGCACAATAGCAAAACAGATATCGTAGAGTGGAAGGTATTTTATGTATTTGTCGTGGAACTTCTACATCCATCAGAGGATCCAGTGGAAACCCGTCAGAGGACAAAACTGATCTGGCAGAAGAAGGCAGAACTTCCCAAGACAGGTGTAAACTTCAGGAATTAGACCCTAAGTTTAGTAGGTCAGTAGTCAAGTTCACTGCTGCCCCTGTTCTTGGGATGACACAATGTCACAGTGTGTGTTGCTCTGTAGATTTGTCTCTTTCTGATATGGTGACCACTGACACAAGGCCAAAGAGTTTAGGCTAACTTCCACAAGCAGCAGAAGGCTCCTGAGGTCTTATGAGTGGAGGACTGACATTATCAATTGTTTTCTTTTACTTTAGTTTTAATTGGAGGATAACTGCTTTACAATATTGTGTTAGTTTCTGCCATACATCAAGAATCAGCCATAGGCATGCATATGTCCCCTCCCTCTTGAAGGAGCTCCCACCTCCCACTCCTCTAGGTTGTCACAGAGCACTGGGTTTGAGCTCCCTGCATCATACAGCAAATTCCCGCCCCGAAAGCTCAGACAAATCCACATACCAATGGGCACCTTATCTTTGACAAAGGAGGCAGGAATACACAATGGAGAAAAGACAGCCTCTTCAATAAGTGGTGCTGGGAAAATGGGGCAGTAACATGCAAAAGAAGGAAACTAAAATGCTTCCTAACATAAAAATAAATTCAAAATGGATTATAGACTTAGAGATAAGGCCAGAAACTATAAAGCTCCTAGAGGATAACACAGGCAGCACACTCCTTGACATAAATCTCAGCAAGATATTCTATGACCCACCTCCTAGAATAATGGAGATAAAAACAAAAATAAACAAGTGTAACCTAATTAAACTTAAAAGCTTTTGCACAGTGAAGGAAACTATAAATAAAGTGAAAAGACAACCCTTAGAATGGGAGAAAATAATAGCAAATGAATCAACTGACAAAAGGATTAATCTCCAAAATATACAATCAGCTCCTACAGCTCAATACCAGAAAAACAAACAGCCAGATCAAAAAGTGGGCAGAAGACCTAAACAAACATATCTTCAAAGAAACGTACAGAAGGCTAATAAACATATGAAAAGATACTCAACATCACTCATTATTAGAGAAATGCAAATCAAAACCACAATGATGTATCAGGTCACATGGGTCAGAATGGCCATCATTAAAAAATCTACAAACAATAAATGCTGGAGAGGGTGTGGAGAAAAGGGAACTCTCTTGCACTGTTGGTGAGAATGTGATCCCAACCATACGATGTTTCTGGAAAAGGTAAAACTACTGAGACAAAAAGCATGAGTAGCTGTCAGGAGTTCATGGATGATGAATAGGTGGACAACAAGAAATTTTTAGGTTAGAGAAACTTTTCAGTATGATAATATAATGGTGCATAAGTAACATTATTCAAAATCCATAAAACTGTACAACACACAGAGTAAAACTTTATGTAAATTATGAATTTATTCATTAAAAATGTATTGATACTGGTTTATTGATTATAACAAATGTACAACACCAATGCAAGAGGTGAATAATAGGGGAACCTGTTTGTAGAGAGAAGTGCTTATAGAAGTGCTTGAAGACTCTCTGTACTATTTTTCCATAAATGTATAACTGCTCTAAAAATAGTCTATTAACTTTTTAGTAAATTTTCTCATCTACTATTATTATATATATATCCAAATAAATGATTTCTTTTTCCTTCAAAGTAGCTGCCTTTGAAACTCACTCTTATTTAACTTGTGTCCTCATAAGCTGCTGTCAGACTTACCTTTCACTCCTGGAAGAGGATGAGCCACCATTTCTTCTTAATCAAAACTAGAATGGCTGATTAGATATATTTGCTTTCTGAAAAAGAAAAAGAGGTCCGATTGTTTCTGTTTCTTTCTTCTTCTTCTTTTTTCTTTTTTTTTAGCAATTTTGAATGTTCCTATTCAATTTAACATCTTGGAACTCATTTGGGATTTTTTAAATTTCAGTTCAGTTTAGTTCAGTCGCTCAGTCGTGTCCGACTCTCTGCGACCCCATGAATTGCAGCATGCCAGGCCTCCCTGTCCATCACCAACTCCCGGAGTTCACTCAAACTCATGTCCATCGAGTCAGTGATGCCATCCAGCCATCTCATTTCTGTCGTTCCCTTCTCCTCTTGCCCCCAATCCCTCCCAGCATCAGAGTCTTTTCCAGTGAGTCAACTCTTCACATGAGGTGGCCAAAGTACTGGAGTTTCAGCTTTAGCATCATTCCTTCCAAAGAAATCCCAGGGCTGATCTCTGTTAGAATGGACTGATTGGATCTCCTTGCAGTCCAAGGGACTCTCGAGAGTCTTCTCCAACACCACAGTTCAAAAGCATCAATTCTTCAGTGCTTAGCTTTCTTCACAGTCCAACTTTCACATCCATACATGACTACTGGAAAAACCATAGCCTTGACTGGATGGACCTTTGCTGGCAAAGTAATGTCTCTGCTTTTGAATATGCTGTCTAGGTTGGTCATAACTTTCCGTCCAAGGAGTAATTTCATGGCTTCAATCACCATCTGCAGGGGTTTTGGAGCCCCCCAAAATAAAGTCTGACACTGTTTCCACTGCTTCCCCATCTATTTCCCATGAAGTGATGGGACCAGATGCCATGATCTTAGTTTTCTGAATGTTGAGCTTTAAGCCAACTTTTTCACTCTCCTCTTTCACTTTCATCAAGATGCTTTTTAGTTCCTCTTCACTTTCTGTATAAGGGTGGTGTCATCTGTATATCTGGTGGCTCAGAGGTTAAAGTGTCTGCCTCCAATGCAGGAGACCTGGGTTCGATTCCTGGGTCAGGAAGATCCCCTGGAGAAGGAAATCATAACCCACTGGTATTCTTGCCTGGAGAATCCCATGGATGAAGAAGCCTGGCAGGCTACAGTCCACAGGGTCACAAAGAGTCGGACATGACTAAGTGACTTCACCTTCACCTTTCACTTTCATCAAGAGGCTTTTGAGTTCCTCTTCACTTTCTGCCATAAGGGTGGTGTCATCTGCGTATCTGAGGTTATTGATATTTCTCCTGGCAATCTTTATTAAAGTATAGTTGATTTATAATGTGTTGATTTCTGTTGTACAACAAAGTGATCTAGTTATACTTATATATAAATATTTTTTTCATATTATTTTCCATTCTGGTTTACCCAAGAATATTGAATATAGTTCTCTGTGTTACACAGTAGGATCTTGTAATTTATCCCTGATATAAAAAATAGTTTGTATCTGCTAACCCCAAACTATCTATTCATCTTTCCACCACCCCACCCCCATTGCCAGTCACAAGTCTGTTCTCTATGTCTGTGAGCCTGTTTCTGTTTTGTAGATATGTTCATTTGTGTTATGTTTTAGGTTCCATATATAAGTGACTTCGTATGGTATTTAACTTTTTCTTTCTTACCTGCTTCACTTAGTGTAATAATTTCTAGGTCCATCCATGGTGCAGCAAATTGCATCATTTCATTCTTTTCTATGCCTGAATAGTATTGTATATGTGTACCATACCTTTTTTAATCCATTCATCTGTCAATGAACATTTAAGTCATTTCAACATCTAGGCCATTGTGAATAGTGCTGCTATGAATGAAGGGATGTGTGTATCTTTTTGAATTCTAGTTTTGTCCTGATGTATGCCCAGGATTGGGATTGCTGGATCATATGGTTGTACTATTTTCAGTTTTTTGAGGAAACTCCATACTGTTTTCAATACTGGCTGCACAAATTTACTTTTCACCAACAGTATAGAAGAGTTCCCTTTTCTCTGTACCCCTTCCAGCATTTGTTATTTTTAGACTTTATATAAACTGAATCTACAGACAATCTACAAAGTTGTGATAATGTGGAAAATTATTTTTTTAAAAAAAAGCCATATCACTGGAATAGAGTTCTAGCCACTATACCTGGATTTTCCCCTAAATGGTAGCTTTATATTAGTTTCTGCTGATCATGTAAAGTGTACACAGACAAAAAGAAAATCTAGTTTAACCCCTCTACCAAAAGCAAAGAAAGTCAGTTTTCAGTCTCATCATTGCTCCTTGGAAGGAAACATGTCCTTTTTCTTTAACTACTTTTAGAATTCTCTGTCTTTTGTTCTTACCGGTTTTCCTCTGATGGCCTTAGATATAGGTTTATTTCTAGCACTTATTTTGCTTAAGGTTTATAACATTTTTTTGAAACTGTAACTTAATGTCTTTTGTCATTTGGAGAAAATTATCAACCATGATTTTTCAAGTATATCTTCTATATCATTTAATTCTCTTCTCCCACTGGGACTCCAATTACAGTTCTTGGTTGTATATTTTCATCAGGCTCCATATGGCTCAAGTTCTTTTTCTGTATTTTGCATCTTTTTTTTCCTCCATGCTCTTCATTTTCTACTGACCTGATTTCCAGCCTATTAATGCTGCTGTAAGCTTGTCAATTTGCTGTGAAACTCATCTGTTGAGTTCTTTAATATAGGTTATTTTATTTCTGTAATGTTCATATGTTCATATAATCTACCTTTAGTTTCTTGATTAAAAAAAGTCTCCACTTTCACTAATTTCTTGAGTCTATAATTGTAGAGTTCATGTCTGATAAATCCAACACTTGAATTTTCTGTGAGTCTGTCTCTGTTGCCTGATTTTCTATCATTAAAATGTTTGACTGGATTATAACTAATGTAAAGTACACAGATCTTAAGGTTATTTCTCTATGGATGTTTGCACATGTATACCCTCATGCAACCCCCATCATACCAAAATATAGTGCATGTTCAGTCACTCAGTCATGTCCGGCCATATGCACAATAGCCTGCTAGGTTCCTCTGTCCATGGGACTTTCCCGACAAGAATACTGAGTGGGTTGCCATGCCCTCCTCCAGGGGATCTTCCCAATCCAGGGATGGAACCCTCATCTTCTGCATTGCCAGGCAGTTTCTTTACCATTGAAACATCTGGGAAGCTCAAGATATGGTAGTTATTAACAATATATAGAGTTTAACAAATCAATAAGAATAAAGAGAATCACCACAAAGGAAAAAATGGACAAAAGACCTAAAAGGAAATTCACAAAGATCATACAAATACAAGAATAGATCTGAAAGATGTGTAGGCTTACTTTTAGTCAAGGAAATACAAAAATTAAAATAGTAATAAGATACTATTTTTCACACATTGCATTGTTACAAATTAATGCATCATTGATCTATGAAGGTAAAAATGGGACTTTCATATGTGACAGACCTGACAGTGAAAATTGTTAATTGGAAGATCTCTCTCTGTGTTTCAAATTTATTTATTCTTTGATTCAGCAATTCCATGGTTAAGACTCTGTCATTCAGAAATTTTCATAAAAGCACACAAAGATATATTAGCTAAGATTCTGTTCTTAATGATTTACATATATTAACTAATATAATTCTCAAAATAATTTAGAGGCAATAAATATATTCCAGTCTGAATGAGAGTTGAAATAGAAAACTAAAGCTTGAAAAAGGAATATAGTACTTGTTGTGCCTCAAACACTAAATAGAAGAGACAATTTTTTTTTAAAGAATGACTGAATGGAGCAGATGAGGCAGACCAGAAAGTGTTGCCCAGGTAAGTCAGGGGTCATAACATGGAACCAGTTGGGTAAAGACACAGGGCTGTGCTAGTCACCTAAAATTTGATACTGATGGGAGAAGATTCCATTAAGTTCACACCAAGTATTTTCAATCACCTGCCATCTCTGTGTGCTCCACAGTGCCAACTGCTGTGGGGCTTGGGAAGGACTACAAGACCCTAGTCTCAAAGGGTCTGAACATCATGTGAAAACACTGTCCACTCTGCTCCAGCTTCCCAAAGAAGAAGCCTTGCCCAGATATCTAGGTAGAATTTGGAGCATCAAGTGGGAATTTCTGGTCAAGTGTTTGCACGGTTTGTCTCTGTTTTTCTCATGGCTGCTCTCTATCTGATTCATCTCTGTCTCCTCCACACTTTGTGTCTGGTACGCAATGGACAATCAGTGAATGGCCGTCGAATACATGGAGGGACCAATAGGTGAGTAGATGGGAGGATAGCAGGTTCCAATATTAACCCTTTCCTTATATATAGATGACAGGGTGGCACTAGATGATAGCCAAAGTTTACTCTTCTGCAAATATTTCTACATTCTTTTCTAGCTTATTTCTTTCTCTAAGATTCCACTTCTGTGGAGTTTATTTCTACTCTTTTAAGTTTTATCAGTACAGAGCAAACTATAACTAAAAGGGTGCCATTTGCTTTAGCTGTTTTTCCTCTTTTCAAAGCAGACTGAGCTTTTGTATCTATTGTTTTGTGTTTCTGAGAAAACAAGTACTAACAGCCTCCAAGATAAATATCAGAGTATATGTCCACTGTCATATTAATTTCTATCTGTAAAGAAAATCTATTATGTTTATTATTTTTATTATTTCCATGGACACTGAAATCCTGATATATCTCAGACTGCCATCATTGCCAGCAATTCTCAGCAATCATGCACAGCTGAAGCAAGGCATCACGATGGCATAGGAAGAGCCAGTGAGGCTTCCAGAAGCACCGCTCAGGCTAAGGAAACAGCAGCTGCCTGGCGCATGCTCATCCCGTGGTGGAGGACTGGAGGACCAGAGGCCAAGTCAAACTATGCAGACACATTCCAAGCCTCTGCCAGGATGCAGCTGAGGTCATGTCCACTCACATTTCATTGGCCAAGACAAACCTCATGGCCCACAGGGCAGGGCGTCACATTGGGTTCATGCTGGGGAAGAGAAGAAGAAATATTTGTTAGATAGTATTACAAGCTATCACAGAGGAGGGTGGGGGTGTTCATTCCAAATTTAACTCTCAAGGTCCCTGCTGCCTCCTCACAGTTCCCTGGAGCTCTGCCTGCTTTGTATGTTTTGGTGACGTCTACCACCCAGAGCAAAGATAATAATAAAAAGGGCCATCATTTATTGAGTATCCAGTATGTCCTTGCCTTATATGTGTATGTGTGTGTGTGTGTGTGTGTGTGTATTATTTTTAATTCTCACCACAGATCTTTCAGGTAGGACTTGCTATGCTCATACTATATATGAGAAAGCTACAGATCAAAGAGAGAAAGTACCTAGTTCAACGTCACTAAGTCCATGCTAGAGATAGATGGCAAGCCTAGTTCTAGCAATCTATCTAATTGCCCATGAACACATTCCAGCTTCTTAGGATGCTCAGTTCTACTGACCATCTTCTCTGATTGATTGATTGATGAAAAAGTCCTACACATAAAAAAAAGAAAAAAAAACTAAATTTAAAAGATTCAAAATACCAAGTGTTTAGAAGTACTAGCGTCTCCATACACTGAGAGTGGCAATGGAAAGCAATCTTACCAAGTATAGATGTAAGATACAGAGGGTGGCTCAGACAGCAAAGAATCAGTGTGCAATGCAGGAGACCCAGGTTCAATCCCTGGGTCAGGAAGATCCCCTGGAGAAGGAAATGGCTACCCATTCCAGTATTCTTGCTTGGAGAATCCCATAGACAGAGGAGCCAGGTGGGCTACAGTCCATGGGGTCGAAAAGAGTCAGACACAACCGAGTGACAAACTCTGAACTTTGAGATGTAGTTGATATAGATACAGATATAGGCATAGACATACATATAGATACATAAGTAAAGAATGATTTTTTTAAAGTCTTTTTTATTGGAGTAGAGTTGCTTTACAATGTTATGTTAGTTTCAACTGTACAACAACAGGAATCAGCTATATGTGTGTGTACATATATACATATTTATCCCCCTCCCTCTTGGACCTCCCTCCCAACCACTCCCATCCCATTCATCTAGGTCATCACAGAGCACCAAGTTGAGCTGCCTGTGCTATACAGCAGCTTCCCACTAGTTATCTATTTTACACATAACAGTATATGTTAATCCTGATTTCTCAATTCTCCCCATCCTCCCTACCCCCACTGTGTCCACATATCCTTTCTCTACATCTGCATCTCTATTCCTGCCCTGCAAATAGGTTTATCTAACTTGGAATATTAGGTCCATGAATCAAGGCAAATTGGAAGTGGTCGAACAAGAGATGGCAAGAGTGAACGTCGACATTCTAGGAATCAGCAAACTAAAAAGGACTGGAGTGGATGAATTTAACTCAAATGACCATTATATCTACTACTGTGGGCAGAAATCCCTTAGAAGAAATGGAGTAGCCATCTTGGTCAACAAAGAGTCCGAAATGCAGTACTTGGATGCAATCTCAAAAGCAATGGAAGGATCTCTGTTCGTCTCCAAGGCAAACCATTCAATATCACGGTAATCCAAGTCTATGCCCCAACCAGTAATGCTGAAGAAGCTGAAGTTGAACAGTTCTATGAAGAACTATAAGACCTTTTAGAACTAACACCCCAAAAAGATGTACTTTTCATAATAGGGGACTGGAATGCAAAAGTAGGAAGTCAAGAAACACGTGGAGTAACAGGCAAATTTGGGCTTGGAATACGGAATGAAAAAGGGCAAAGGCTAACAGAGTTTTGCCAAGGGAACACCCTGATCATAGCAAACACCCTCTTCAAACAACACAAGAGAAGACTCTACACATAACATCACTAGATGGTCAACACTGAAATCAGATTGATTATATTCTTTGCAGCCAAAGATGGAAAAGCTCTATACAGTCAACAAAAACAAGACCAGGAGCTGACTGTGGCTCAGATCATGAACTCCTTATTGCCAAATTCAGATTTAAATTGAAGAAAGTAGAGAAAACCGCTAGACCATTCAGGTATGACCTAAATCAAATCCATTATGATTATACACTGGAAGTGAGAAATAGATTTAAGGGGTTAGATCTGATAGAGTGCCTGATGAACACTGGACGGAATTTCGTGACATCCTACAGGAAACAGGGATCAAAACCATCTCCATGGAAAAGAAATGCAAAAAAGCAAAATGGCTCTCTGAGGGGGTCTTACAAATAGCTGTGAAAAGAAAAGAAGTGAAAAGCAAAAGAGAAAAGGAATGATATTCCCATCTGAATGCAGAATTCCAAAGAATAGCAAGGAGAGATAAGAAAACCTTCCTCAACAATCAATGCAAAGAAACAGAGGAAAACAACAGAACGGGAAAGACTAGAGATCTCTTCAAGAAAATTCGAGATACCAAGGGAACATTTCATGCAAAGATGGGCTCTATAAAAGACAGAAATGGTATGGACCTAACAGAAGCAGAAGATATTAAGAAGAGGTGGCAAGAATACACAAAAGAACTGTACAAAAAAGAGCTTCACGACCCAGATAATCACGATGGTGTGATCACTCACCTAGAGCCAGACATCCTGGAATGTGAAGTCAAGTGGGCCTTAGAAAGCATCACTACGAACAAAGCTAGTGGAGGTGATGGAATTCCAGTTGAGCTATTTCAAATCCTGAAAGATGATGCTGTGAAAGTGCTGCACTCAATATGCCAGCAAATTTGGAAGACTCAGCAGTGGCCACAGGACTAGAAAAGGTCAGTTTTTCATTCCAATTCCAAAGAAAGGCAATGCCAAAGAATGCTCAAACTACCACACCATTGCACTCATCTCACACGCTAGTAAAGTAATGCTCCAAATTCTCCAAGCCAGGCTTCAGCAATACGTGAACTGTGAACTTCCAGATGTTCAAGCTGGTTTTAGAAAAGGCAGAGGAACCAGAGATCAAATTGCCAACATCTGCTGGATCATGGAAAAAGCAAGAGAGTTCCAGAAAAACATCTATTTCTGCTTTATTGACTATGCCAAAGCCTTTGACTGTGTGGATCACAATAAATTGTGGAAAATTCTGAAAGAGATGGGAATACCAGACCACCTGACCTGCCTCTTGAGAAACCTATATGCAGGTCAGGAAGCAACAGTTAGAACTGGACGTGGAACAACAGACTGGTTCCAAATAGGAAAAGGAGTACGTCAAGGCTGTATATTGTCACCCTGCTTCTTTAACTTACATGTAGAGTACATCATGAGAAACCCTGGGCTGAAAGAAGCACAAGCTGGAATCAAGATTGCTGGGCAAAATTTCAATAACCTCAGATATGCAGATGACACCACCCTTATGGCAGAAAGTGAAGAGGAACTAAAAAGCCTCTTGATGAAAGTGAAAGAGGAGAGTGAAAAAGTTGGCTTAAAGCTCAACATTCAGAAAATGAAGATCATGGCATCTGGTCCCATCACTTCATGGGAAATAGATGGGAAAACAATGGAAACAGTGTCAGACTTTATTTTGGGGGGCTCCAAAATCATTGCAGATGGTGACTGCAGCCATGAAATTAAAAGACGTTTACTCCTTGGAAGGAAAGTTATGACCAACCTAGATAGCATATTCAAAAGCAGAAACATTACTTTGCCAACAAAGGTCCGTCTAGTCAAGGCTATGGTTTTTCCATTGGTCATGTATGGATATGAGAGTTGGACTGTGAAAAAAGCTGAGTGCAGAATTGATGTTTTTGAACTGTGGTGTTGGAGAAGACTCTTGAGTGTTCCTTGGACTACAAGGAGATCCAAACAGTCCATCCTAAAAGAGATCAGTCCTGGGTGTTCACTGATGCTAAAGCTGAAACTTCAATACTTTGGCCACCTCATGGGAAGAGTTGACTCATTGGAAAAGACTCTGATGATGGGAGGGATTGGAGGCAGGAGGAGAAAGGGACGACAGAGGATGAGATGGCTGGATGGCATCACCGATGCAATAGACATGAGTTTGAGTGAACTCTGGGATTTGGTGATGGACAGGGAGGCCTGGAGTGCTGCGATTCATGGGGTCACAAAGAGTCGGACACAACTGAGCGACAGAACTTTCAATTTTTTTATATTCCATATGTTTGCATTAACATACAATATTTGTTTTTTCTCTTTTGGACTTATTTCACTCTGTATGACAGAGTCTAGGTCCATCCACATCTTTATAAATGACCCAGTATTGTTCATTTTTATGGCTGAGTAATATTCCATTGTATATTGACTTGAGAGAATTAAAGAGGGGTAAATGTCATTAAAAAAAACCCAGGATCCTAAAGGTAACATTTAACAAAACATTACAAAATACAGGGAAATAGACCAGTAGGATAGCAAGTTCTGGAGCACTGGTGTGAAAAGGTTGGAGAATCAGAAGGAATGTGCAATAAAGTAAAGTTAAGGATTTAGAGCAGGGTGGGATGAAAACATTAGAATGTTTGAACTTTAGGTGATGATTCACGCAAGCAAGGGCTTCCTGTGTGGCACTTCCCATGTGGTAAAGAACCCATGTGCCAAAGCAAGAGACCTAAGAAATGTGGGTTTCATCCCTGGGTCAGGAAGATCCCCTGGAGGAGGGTATGGCAACCCACTTGCCTGAAGAATCCTATGGACAGAGGTGTCTGGTGGGCTATAGTCCATGGGGTTACAAAGAGTAGGACATGACTTGAGCAACTTAGCATGCAAGGAAGCAGGAATGCACAGTGTATCCACCTGGATATTCCTTTGGGACAAGGTGGGTAACCATTCCAATTTAGAGTTTCATCTGGAATTGCTTGGGAGCTGGGGAGACTCATGACAAGTCCTTCAAAGAGATAACAGAATTGATATCTCCCTTCCTTGACACATACCCCTTAAATCATGTAGAGTTTAGCCTGGGATAACAAGCTAAGTTACGCCTCCTTGGTATATCCGTGCATTTTACTGCAACAAATTCAGACTCAAGCTAGTTGCTGCTAACTTTCATCTTGCTAAAACAAACCCATTTTCTCAGCCAGCTGAACGTGGGTTTTGTTGTTGTTGTTGTTTATATTTTAGGTTTTCCCAAGTGTTCTTCAAAAATTAAAGAAAAAAAAAAACAACAACCATGATTCAAATTCTACTGCAGAGGGCTTTTGTTTTAAAAGCAACCCTCTTAAAAAAAAAAAAATTAAAAAAAAATAAAATAAAATAAAAGCAACCCTCTTCCACCACATGCTCCCCTACCCATAAGTGGGCTCTCCAAAGACTCTTCTACCATCACTAATAGGAGGTCTCCAGTCGGTTAATTCATTTTTCTAGATAATATATTAATACTAATTATCTTAGTTTTTGAGTTGCCAACTTCAGACTTTTCATGGACGTTGCTCTTCATTTATCCCATCCCAGATCCATTCTCCTACTACTCATGCCCAGGGGAAGGACACTGCTGGTAAGGACTGATCAGTGGAGGTTGCATTTAGGTTCAGCCAAAGAAAGCCCTTACATGAGGCAGGTGGAGTGAGACCAGACCTTTAACCCACTCCACCCTCAAAATTCTCTGTAAGTCCGTGTGTTTCATCATTTGTCGCTCCAGGGTCCTGAGAACAACGCAAGTTAGCACTCTGGCACCAGCCCACTTCCTTTCCCCCTTTTCTCCAAAAATCCAACAGTTGCATCATTATGTTTGGTCTTCTCTTGGTTGATCATTTTTGCAACTTTTAATGAGATATGTAGGGAGCACATCTGCCATCAAATGCTATCCGCACCTCTACTCTCTCTCTGTCAATCAAGAATAAAAGCATCCTTCCCCTCCATCTCCATCACTGATGGACCTGGACTTGAAAAATGTTATAAAAAATTGCAGTCTGTGCCCTGACCCCAACTATCTTCCATGGTGTTTGTTTTTT
>SJYQ01004700.1:60677-114565 GCA_006410935.1 Redunca redunca | reverse complement strand
ATATTATAGGGCAGATCTGATTTTAGAACGGAATGGAAAGAATAGAATTTGCAATTCATGAACACATCAAATAGCAAAGGACAACTATGGGATATCATTGGAACAACGATAAAACAATAGATTTCCTTCTCATACAAGCTGAAATTCTGTCAGTTTTCTTTTTTCGCGTTGGGAGCAGAGTTGATTCAATTATACTCTTCAGTTACCATTACAACATGCGAGGCCCCTCTCTAGCTTCATTTTACTTTGTTTTTTCCTTTGTGCCCAATCCCACTCTCGTGTTCCATCCCTCTCATCCCTCACAAGCATCCTCTGTGATGTGTTGGATGTCTGTTCGATTGTTCTTATCCCATAGCTTCTTTACTAAGATGGCACAGCAAGACAATGCTCATCTCTGATTCGTTATACTGATTCATTTTTGTTACGACGCCATAAAATGGTAGGTCTATATGTGAGTGGCCGAATGACGCACACGTGCTTGGCTGTTTAATGTGATGGGGGGGCCAGGTGTGCCTATCATATTGCCTTCTTTATACACAGAAATTAGCTTTCAAGATCATACTCCTGTGAGGGGAAAACATTTAAATCAGGAAAATGATAATTTGTTGGGAACAAGTTGAGAGTTTTTGTCTGTGAGCAGAGAGTGGGGCAACTAGCTGCTCCACGAAGCCTCCTTTCCCTGTGGAGTCTCTCTGGCTGAGACTCGCCTGTGGGCTCCCTGGAACCTGGCCCGTAGGTGGCAGTCTCCCTTCATCATTGCTGGACCACAAAACTCCGGAGGGCAGGCTGCCATATCAGGCTCTTTTGCATTTTCCTTGGGGTTGCCTAAGATTTAACATCCCCACTGCTCAACTTCTCCTCCTCCCCACATGGAGGGCCAAGGGAGTGGAGCTGAGGACCAGAGAAACTCCGTCTGCACCCGGCCCAAGTCAGAAGGCCCAGTCATGCCCTGCTCTTGGCAGTTGTTTGAGAGTTGTCCTGGAGCCCTCTTGCAGAACTGCTCTGTAAATGACAAGGAATGCCTTTCACTCTAAATATTATAAAAGTAAAGTCTTGCAATTTGTCGTATTTCTTTAACTGTCATATTTTTAAAAAGCAACCCTGTTGATGCAAATCTTTATCCTCTCTGTTTCGTCTTGCCCTCCAGCTCTGCCAACACACCCCCACAGATTTGGGGTTAATCTTTAAGAGTAGGTTTCTGCCAGACATTCTTCCCCCAGTATGCCCCAGCCTTCACCCAGCCCTTCAGAGAGCCTGTTTGACAACACAGAATAGTCACAAGCAGAGATATGGAGTGTGCACTCACAGGAGCCTGAAATCCTCTTGCCCCATCTCCTGCGCAGAAAATTTTAGATGGAGGATTCAGAAGAAAACTGAGAGATCAGGAAAAGGTACTACCTTCTCACCTTCCTTCCACCACAGTCACCCTGCACCCAAGAACAGAGGCAGGTAGAGAAACACCCCAGCCCCAGGCCTTTTGGGGAAGCCGGCCCAATGGGCTTCTAGTCAACCAGCACTGTACATCTTGGCCCCCACTGTTTATGGAGCTGAAGGAAGTTTCAACCATTTCCAAGTGTCAAATTGCCTGAGGACTGTGTCCGCCTGGGATGCCAAGTGGAGTGGTTCATTAGCATTTGTAAAACCTGCCTCAACTGAAACTATAGAATACTGGAGTGGGTTTTGTGTATTCCACTTGAATTAGCAAGTATAATACCTTTTTAATCTCATCAACACCTGTGTTCTGAAGGGAAGGGGCTTCCTTGTCTGTACAGGAAGGAGGATCTCCCTGCTTGTAGGTGTTTCTCCTCCTCAGGCTAGAGATCTGGTTAGATGCCCTGTCCCCTCTTCCTTCCCCAGAGGTGAGAGGAGGGTTTGGAGATTGTTGCTGAGAAGATACAGGAAGTCCTGAGGGTTACAGTTGGCTTTCCCGAATCAGACAGAGGTAGCCAGGGGTTGGCCTGTTTTAAAGGGGGTCAGATTCATGTTCCTCCAAAGGACTAGACCCTGGGGTAGGTGGGGTGGAAGGGCTGGTGGAGGGGGTGGAGGTGGAGGGGCTGTTGGAGGTAAGGGTGTTGGACCACATTCATTTATGACACAGGAGAGACAGATTGAAACCAATTTGCAAAGAAGCTGTGAATGAAAGCGCTGTAAAGAAACAGAATTTCAGGTTAATTTCTATCTGAATCAAACCTTAGTCGATTATAATTCCACAATGCTTTACCATTCTTCATCTTCCACTGATTTTGGAGATGCCTACCAATATGGGAAATGAATGCATAAGATCTAAGAACATGTAATCTTTCCTCCCTTTAGACCCTTTTCCTTGAAAATCTTCATCTGAATTAGGATTTTTCTTTCCTCATACGTCAAAGAACTGCTTAGTGGCACCACTAATCCTCAAAGTCTATAAAATAAAGCCTTGGCAGGGTATTTAAATTCTGCTTGGACCTGAGTGCAACAGCCTTTCCCACTTCATCTCCCATCACTGATGTGTTATCAGACATATCCCAGTTCTCCTACTAATTCCAGGAGTTTCCACACCTCCTTGTCTCTGTCCATCCCTCAGCCTGGATGCCCTCTCAACCTGCTCCACGTAATGGGATCCTACTTATTCCTCAAGGCCTGCCCCAAATCTGACTTCCTTCCTGAAGCCGGGTCCATCTGGAGTGAGTTAACCAGCACCCCCCCCCCCCGCCCCTGCACTCTCATGGGTGAACCTCCATCCCATATGTGCACACAGCCTGGTGGGTCAGCAGGCTGTGCAGGTGCCTGCCTTTCTCCTTCACAGTCCTGTGCATCCTATGAGAGTCGTCCATGTCTCACTGTATCTCCTCTAATACCCAGCCAAACATTGCCCAACGAGGAAAGCTTGACAACAGTTGGTAGAATTTGTAGTCCAATCATGTTAGCTTATAAAAATAAACATAAATGTCAGGCCTAATTCTCCCCAATTCAATGTAAGAGGCTCCATGGATTCACTTTTAACAGAGGAAAATTAGTAATTTAAAACTAGAAATTAATGAGGAGAAAGGTAAAGAATGCTCAACCTCTCTGGAATTCAAAGACTTGTTTGTGAAAATAAGGAAATGCCATATTTGGCAAATCAAATAGGCAAATTTAGAAGAAATTACAATGATCACTGTTGCCAGAGTCACAGTGAGACAATGCAATAGGTACAGTCTCTCTCAATGTAATTTTATGAAATTTCTCAAGGACTTGACAAAACTTTGTTCACTTTGATCCAGCAACTCCAACAAGAATGTTTTGCAAGGTTAAAAACTGTGATGTGCATGAAGAATTGTGTTTATCAACTTATTTCATTGTAGAAAGCAATGGCACCCCACTCCAGTACTCTTGCCTGGAAAACCCCATGGACAGAGGAGCCTGGTAGGCTGCAGTCCGTGGGGTGAGTCAGAGAAAAAGTATAGAGTCATGCCTGCGTCTAACACCAGTTTGGTAGGTTGGAGAAAGTTCCCCAAGAGAAGCAAAACACTAGAAATATATGCTTATTGAGAAAACAGTAACAGAAGAGTTTAAAAAACAAAACTAAGATCACCTGTAATTCTAAAACCCAGGGATAACCTCAGTTGGCAATTTTCTTCATCTTTTTAAAAAAATGTAAGCGCCAAACACAGCATTGTCCAATAGAAATAGAATGTGAGTCATATATGTAATTTTATATTTTCCTCTGTCCATGGGATCACAAAGAGTCAGACAGGACTGAGCGACTTCACTTTCACTTTTCACTTTCATGCATTGGAGAAGGAAATGACAACCCACTCCAGTGTTCTTGCCTGGAGAATCCCAGGGACGGGGGAGCCTGGTGGGCTGCCGTCTCTGGGGTCGCACAGAGTCGGACACGATTGAAGCAACTTAGCAGCAGCAGCAGCATAGTATATACACTGAGAAGTTGATAATAACCTAAGTATCTAATAATATGTAAATAGGGCTTCCCTGGTGGCTCAGTGGTAAAGAATCTGCCTTCAGTGCAGGAGATGTGGGTTTGATCCCTGGGTTGGGAAGATCCCCTGGAGAAGGAAATGGCAACCCACTCCAGTATTTTTGCCTGGAAAATTCCATGGACAGTGGAGCCTGGTGGGCTACAGTCTATGGGTCACAAAAGAGTCAGACATGACTTAGTAACTAAGTAATAACAACAATATGTAAATGGTTCAATAACTATTGGATCTGTCTACCAATACGCTGTGCATTAAGATAATTATTAAAAAATATTTTCTATCATGGGAAATTTGTATAATGGAATGTTAACTGAAAAAATAGGATATAAAACTGAATATGCATTAAGATCTCAAATGTGATGTTGTATGTATATATATGTACATATATATGTTCCTATATATGTGTATATAACCTGTGATATCTAATACAACAGACTCTAGCCACACATACCCACTGAGCACTTGAAATGTGACTAGTCCGAAGTGAGGGGTGATATGTGAAATATATATGGGGTTTCAAAGACTTAGAAAAAACAATGTAAACTACTATGTTAATAATTTTTATATTGATTATATACTGAATGATGATATTTTAGACATACTGGGTGAGATAAATTGAATTATTAAAATAAATCTCACTTGTTTCTTTTTACTTTTTAAAATATGGCTTCTTGAAAATATAAAATTACATATATGACTCACAATCTATTTCTATTGGACAATGCTGTGTTTGGCGCTTACATTTTTTTTAAAAGATGAAGAAAATTGCTAACTGAGGTTATCCCTGGGTTTTAGAATTACAGGTGATCTTAGTTTTGTTTTTTAAACTCTTCTGTTACTGTTTTCTCAATAAGCATATATTTCTAGTGTTTTACTTCTCTTGGGGAACTTTCTCCAACCTACCAAACTGGTGTTAGACGCAGACATGACTCTATACTTTTTCTCTGAAGCACTTTTAGAGTTTGAAATTGTATGCTGTCTGATCATTTGATTCATGTCAGCCTGCTCGGCAGACCATAGAGTCCACAATTCTGGGCCCCATGACTATTTTGCTCATCTTTGCATCCCCAGCTCTTAACGCATAGCATTTAGTAAGTATTTAATAAACACTGGTTGGATAAACAAATGAATGAGTGAATGATTAAAGAGAAAAATGTTAAGCAACCATAACCCAATAAATTTTTCAAATAAGAAAAAATGTTAGTATGCAAGAGCAGAAAAGTCCAAGTCATTACAACTGCAAAATCAAAATAAATCATTGTATAAGAGAAGAATTTGCAAACTTCAGTAAAGGAATGGCCAGATAGATCTTGGATCTGCTGCCAGGAGTGCAACTGATCAAGGGCTCTGCCTGTTGCACTCTGCATTCATCCACAGTTCTGAGGCTGCCATTCCCAGTGCTGCTCCCAGCCAATGACTTAAGCAGGTCAGGGACACTAGGGCACACTCATTCCTGTGGGAAGCAGGACACTTCCCATGGGTGGTTTTGGCTCAAGGACTTCCACTGGCCTTGTCAGAACTTCATGCCTTTCCTCTCTTCTTCTCAGGGGTCAGACCTTCATCACCATCTGGGGGCTTTCCCTATTGCCTCTGGCTCCCTCCCCATATTCTCTAATAAGTCACTTCCATGTCTGATTTCATCTTGTGGGTTTGTTTCTCAGAGGATTCAAATGACACATTAGCTTCCAAAATTTAAAAAAGTATACTATTTACTTTTTTTTTTGCACAGCAAAGGAAACCAAAAACAAGATGAAAAGACAACCCTCGGAATGGAAGAAAATATTTCCAAGCGAAGCAACTGACAACGGATTAATCTCCAAAATATACAAGCAGCTAATGCAGCTCTTGGAGAAGGCAATGGAAACCTACTCCAGTTCTCTTGCCTGGAAAATCCCACGGATGGAGGAGCCTGGTAAGCTGCAGTCCCTGGGATCGCTGTGAGTTGGACACAACTGAGAGGCTTCACTTTCACTTTTCACTTTCATGCATTGGAGAAGGAAATGGCAACCCACTCCAGTGTTCTTGCCTGGAGAATCCCAGGGACGCGGAAGCCTGGTGGGCTGCCATCTATGGGGTCTCACAGAGTTGGACACGACTGAAGCGACTTAGCAGCAGCAGCAGCAGCAGCAGCATGCAGCTCTATCAAAGAAACTAACAACAGAATCAAAAAATGGGTGGAAGATCTAAACAGACATTTCTCCAAAGAAGACATACAGATGGCCGACAAGCACATGAAAAGATTCTTGACATTATTCATTGTTAGAGAAAAGCAAATCAAAAGTACAGTGACGTATCACCTCACGTTGGTCAGAAAGGCCATCAAAAAACATCTACAAAAAATAAATGCTGGAGAGGATGTGGAGAAAAGAGAACCCTTGTGCACTGTTGGTGGGAATGTATATTGATACAAACAGTGTAGAGTATTTAAAAAAACTAAAAATAAAGCTACCCAGCAATCCCACTCCTGGGCGTATACACTATGAAAATCATAATTCAAAAGGACATATTACCCCCATATGCATTGCAGCACTGTTTACAATAGCTAGGACATGGAAGCAACCCAAATGTCTCTTGACAGATAAATGCATAAAAAAGATGTGGTACATACATACAATAGAATATTACTCAGCCATAAAAAGGAATGAAATTGGGTCATGTGTAGAGATGTGGATGGACCTAGAGTCTGTCATACAGAGTAAAGTCAGAAAGAGAAAAACGTACATTGTGTATTAAGGCATGGAATCTAGAAAAATAATACTGATGAACCTATTTGCAGGGCAGGAGTAGAGGTGCAGACGTAGAGAATGAACTTGTGGATGTGTGGGGTGGGGAAGGAGAGGGGATGGATTGAGAACAGCACTGACATATACACACTAGCATGTGTAAAATAGCTAGTGAAAGTGGCTGTATAGCACAGGGTGCTCAACTTTGTGATGACTGAGGGCAGTGGGAGGGAGGCTTAAGGGGGAGGTGATATATGTATATATATATAGCTGATTCATGTTGTTCAGCAGAAATGAACACAACATTGTAAAGCAATTATGTATGTGTGTATGTGCTCAGTAGTGTCAGACTCCCTTCGAGCGCATGGACTGTAGTCCACCAGGCTCCCCTGTCCTTGGGATTTTCCAGGCAAGAATTCTGGAGTGGATTGCCACTTCCTTCTCCAGCAAATCTTCCCCACTCAGGGATCAAATCCACATCTCTTGTTTTCTGTACTGGCAGGCAGATTCTTTACCACTATGCCACCTGGGAAAAACTTGGCATCATACAAAGCAATTATACTCCAATTTAAAAGAAAAAAAATCATTATAATCTATAAATGGTATTTTATGATAGATTTTAAAGTGATTAAATTATAAATATATATACTACTTTTTCACTGGGCAATACATGTACACAGTACAAAATTCAAAAAGGACAAAATGTAAAAGGTGGGCATATAAGAAAAGGAAGGGATTTTTTATTTTGCATTCTTTTCCTACAGCCACCTGTTTATCTTCCAAAATTCCTATTTTTTCCCTAAAATTTAATCTCTGTTCTACTCTTCCATATAATTGTTGAAAACAACAGGCCCAAAATGGTGACACTGATGCTAAGCCACATGTCACCAAACTGAGACACCAAATTATTTACAGTCTCAGCCTTTCCTAGAAACAGAATCTTAGACCAGTCAACCAGGAATTACTTGACCAGCACTAGTCAGGCAATATACCTGAGAGACCCCTGCCATTGCCAGAGGAAAGTGACCTGCAATAACGAATCTAATTTTTTCTAGTATAACTTCCTTGTTCCCACTCTGTTCTGCCTACAAAATCTTACATTTTGTTCAGCTCCTCAGAGCTTCTTCTATCTGCTAGATTAGATGCTGCCTGATTCATCAATCATTGAATAAAGACAATAGGACCTTTAAATTTTGCTCAGATGAATTTTATTTTTTTTAACACTATACATACCTGGTGGCTCAGAGGTTAAAGCGTCTGCCTGCAATTCGGGAGATCTGGGTTCGATCCCTGGGTCGGGAAGATCCCCTAGAGAAGGAAATGGCAACCCACTCCAGTATTCTTGCCTGGAAAATCCCATGGACAGAGGAGCCTGGTGGGCTAGAGTCCACGGGGTTGCAAAGAGTTGGACACGACTGAGCGACTTCACTTTCACTTTTACTTTCATACTATTCTTACATTACTTTTGTGGCATAAGAGAGTGTCTTGACTAGTATTCCATGACTTTATATATCATATCTTACTCTTATTATGGTTCCACAGTACTCCCCTGTTTTTCCACACTGATGAACATCCAAGTGTTTACAATCTTTTGCTATGACTATTGCACTGTTGTACATTTATAGTCTTTTCATTTATGTACATCCATACATAAATTCCTACAGATAAATTCCTGGAAATGGACTTACAGGATCAAGGTCAAAGATATGCTCCATTTTACTGTTAAATTGCTCTCCATAGAGGTTAGACCAATTTATAACCCCATCAGCATGACTTTATGCCCTTGCCAACACAACGTGTTAACTATCTTTTCATCTTTACCAGTCTGACAGGTTAAAAATGTAACTTTGCATTTCGCTTATTATATAAATGAAGCAAAAAAATCTTTTCACACTTTTAAGAATCATTTTATTCCTTTTCTGTGAACTGTCTGTTCACATCCTTTCTCATTATTCCATTGCTGTTTTAAAATCGCTCTTTTAAAGTTCTTTAGAGTTTAGGAAATTTACACTTTGGTTAAGATATCAATCTGCTAGATTTTTCCCAATTAGAATTTGACTTGTCTNTTTTAAAGTTCTTTAGAGTTTAGGAAATTTACACTTTGGTTAAGATATCAATCTGCTAGATTTTTCCCAATTAGAATGTGACTTGTCTTTACTTTCCTTTGTCCTGTTTTTCTTTTTTGTCAGAAAGAATTTTTTTGATTTAAAATTAGTTGAATTTATCACTCTTTTTAATACTTTCTACACTTTAAGTCACATTTAGAAAGGCCTTCTTCATTTGGAGATTTATAAAAATAATTATTAATTTTTTTCTGAAAATTATCTTTAAAAAAATTCTCCCATTCATGATTTCTTATTCTTTCCTTCCCTTGTNTTATTAATTTTTTTCTGAAAATTATCTTTAAAAAAATTCTCCCATTCATGATTTCTTATTCTTTCCTTCCCTTTTTCCTTTCTACCTTCCTTTTAAGCATTTTACTCTTTCATTCCTTTATAATTAATTTTGGTATAAGGTACAAGGGATTCATGGAAGACTGCTAATATTAACCCAATCCATTTCCTCTTCCTCGAGTACAAAACCAGACTACTTTTGTTTCTTCCCATGAGTTCAGTTTGGTTCAGTTCAGTTGCTCAGTCATGTCCAGCTCTTTGTGACCCCATGGACTGCAGCAAACCAGGCTTCCGTGTCCATCACCAACTCCCAGAGCCTACACAAACTCATGTCCACCTCATTGGTGATGCCATCCAACCATCTCATCCTCTATCATCCCCTTCTCCTCCCACCTTCAATCCTTCCCAGCATCAGGGTCTTTTCAAATGAGTCAGCTCTTCTCATCAGGTGGCCAAAATACTGGAGTTTCAGCTTTAATATCGGTCCTTCCAATGAATGTTCAGGACTGATTTCCATAGGATGGACTGGTTGGATCTCCTTGCAGTCCAAGGGACTCTCAAGAGTCTACTCCAACACCACAGTTCAAAAGCATCAATTCTTCAGCACTCAGCTTTCTTTATAGTTCAACTCTCACATCCATACATGACTATTGGAAAAACCATACCTTTGACTAGACGGACCTTTGTTTGCAAAGTAATGTCTCTGCTTTTTAATATGCTGTCTACGTTGGTCATAACTTTTCTTCCAAGGAGCAAGTGTCTTTTAATTTCATGGCTGCAGTCACCATCTGCAGTGATTTTGGAGCCCCCAAAATAGTCAGCCACTGTTTTCACCGTTTCCCTATCTATTTGCCATGAAGGAATGGGACCAAATGCCATGATGTTAGTTTTCTGAATGTTGAGCTTTAAGCCAACT
The DNA here is from genome assembly GCA_006410935.1 of Redunca redunca. Lineage (NCBI taxonomy): Eukaryota > Metazoa > Chordata > Mammalia > Artiodactyla > Bovidae > Redunca > Redunca redunca. Next base: position 104,574 of record SJYQ01004700.1, on the reverse strand, counting down.
TTGTCACTCTCCTCTTTCACTTTCATCAAGAGGCTTTTGAGTTCCTCTTCACTTTGCCGTAAGGGTGGTGTTATCTGCATATCTGAGGTTATTCATATTTCTCCTGACAATCTTGATTACAGCTTGTGCTTCATGCAGACCAGTGTTTCTCATGACGTACTCTGCATATAAGTTAAATAAGCAGGATAACAATATACAGCCTTGACGTACTCCTTGTCCTATTTGGAACCAGTCTGTTGTTCCATGTCCAGTTCTAACTGTTGCTTCCTGACCTGCATACAGATTTCTCAAGAGGCAGGTCAGGTGGTCTGGTATTCTCATCTCTCTCAGAATTTGTCGTGGTTTGTGGTGATCCACACAGTCAAAGGCTTTGGCATATGCATGGTCATATGACTGAGTTTTCACACTTCACAAAATATGAAGGAGTCATGCAACCCTCCTATCCTCTCTCTTTCTCTGTCTTCTTTACCATGGGAAGGCTTTGACAATGAAAAAGGCTATATGGCCCAGATTCTGGGAGGCTTCTAGGATCTAACAATTCCTGGCTGACAGCCATAAAGGAAATGAGGTCCTCAATCCTACAACCAAAAGGAACTAAACTGTCAACAGTCTGAATAAAACTGGAAACAAATTCTTACCCAGTCCATCCTCTAGAAGGGAATACAGCCTCACTGACTTCTGAATTCCAGTCCCGCTAGACCCTGAGCTGAGAACCCTGTCACATTGTGCCTGGGCTTCTGACCTGCTGAACTCTGAGCTCGTAAGTAGGTGTTACTTTATGCCATTAACTTGGTGGTAATTTGTTTTGTGGCAGTAGAAAATTAATACATCCCTTATATCTTTTTTCTCTCAGATTTTTCTTCTGGTTACTAGTTATTTTTTTTAAATAAACTATATAATCAGCTTATCTAATTCTAAAATAACATTCTGATAGCAATTTTATTGTCATTGTTTTACATTTATAGATTAACTTGGGGAGAATTGACATCTTTACAATGTTGAATATTCCCATCCAAGAACATAATATGCCTTTCCTTTTTCAAAAGGGTTCATTTGCATTTGAAAGTTTTCTCTTCTTAGTCTTTGCACACTTTCCTTTTAAAGTTATTCTGAACAATTTATTTTTTTGTTCCTGGTGTACATGAGGTCTATTTTTTCTATCACATTTTAACTATTGTTTCTACATAATTAAATTATTAATTTCCTAATGTTAACTTCATGCCAAACTTTCTAAATAAATTTTATTACTATTTATAATAGATTTTGATTTGAATCTCTTGGATTCTTCAGGTAAACAATGTTATCTTCAAAAGAATGGTAATTTTACCTCCTACTTCCAAGTTTTTGGACTTCCCTTGGGGCTCAGCGGGTAAAAGAATCTGCCTGCAAGGCGGGAGACCTAGGTATGATCCCTGGGTTGGGAAGATCCCGTGGAGATGGGAAAGGCTACCTACTCAAGTATTCTGGCCTGGAGAATTCCATGGGATTGCAAACAGTCTGACATGACTGAGCGACTTTCACTTCACTTTCCAAGTTTTATAGCTCTATTTTTTTTCTTTAATTTTGTTGGCTAGTGTTTCCAATACATTGTGAAATAATAACGGTAACATACATATTGTTATTGGTTTCTTTTATTCTGGATTTTTATATCTTATTCACAGGTAAGATTCAGTCAGTTAGTTCAGTCACTCAGTCATGTCCGACTCTTTGCGACTCCATGGACTGCAGCAAACCAGGCCTTCATGTCCATCACCAACTCCCAGAGTTTACTCAAACTAATGTCCATTGAGTCAGTGATGCCATCCAACCATCTCATCCTCTGTCATCCCCTTCTCCTCCTGCCCTCAATCTTTCCCAGCATCAAGATCTTTTCAAATGAGTCAGTTCTTTGCATCAGGTGGCCAAAGTATTGGACTTTCAGCTTCAGCATCAGTCCTTCCAATGAATGTTCAGGACTGATTTCCTTTAGGATGGACTGGTTGGATCTCCTTGCAGTCCAAGCGACTCTCAAGAGTCTTCTCCAACACCACAGTTCAAAAGCATCGATTCGTCAGTGCTCAGCTTTCTTTATAGTCCAACTCTCACATCCATACATGACTACTGGGAAAACCATAGCCTTGACTAGACAGACCTTTGTAGGCAAAGTAATGTCTCTGCTTTTTAATATGCTGTCTAGGTTGGTCATAACTTTTCTTCCAAGGAGCAAGTGTCTTTTAATTTCATGGCTGCAGTCACCATCTGCAGTGATTTTGGAGCCCCCAAATAAAGTCTGCCATTGTTTTCACATCTATTTCACATTGTTTCCTCATCTATTTGCCATGAAGTGATGGGACCAAATGCCATGATCTTAGTTTTTCTAAATGTTGAGCTTTAAGCCAACTTTGTCACTCTCCTCTTTCACTTTCATCAAGAAGCTCTTTAGTTCTTCGCTTTCTGCCATAAGGATGGTGTCATCTGCATATCTGAGTGTTATTGATATTTCTCCTGGAAATTTTGATTCCAGCTTGTGTTTCACCCAGCCCAGCATTTCTCATGATGTTCTCTGCATATAAGTTAAATAACCAGGGTGACAATATACAGCCTTGACGTACTCCTTTCCCAATTTCTAACCAGTCTGTTATTCCATGTCCAGTTCTAACTGTTGCTTCCTGACCTGCATACAGACTTCTCAAGAGGCAGGTCAGGTGATCTGGTATTCCCATCTCTTGAAGAATTTTCCACAGTTTACGGTGATCCACACAGTCAAAGGCTTTGGCATAGTCAATAAAGAAGAAATAGATATTTTTCTAGAACTCTCTTGCTTTGTCGATGATCCAATGGATGTTGGCAATTTGATATCTGGTTCCTCTGCCTTTTCTAAATCCAGCTTGAACATCTGGAAGTTCATGGTTCACATACTGTTGAAGCCTGGCTTGGAGGATTTTGAGCATTACTTTACTAGCGTGTGAGATGAGTGCCACTGTGCAGTAGTTTGCACATTCTTTGGCACTGCCAAATGCAGGTAAGATTAGGCTATGATTTTATTTACTTTTGGTGCTATTTTTGGGGGGTTTTGACATCAATCTTACACTCATAAAAGAATTTCACCTTTGATTCTTTTCCTTCATTCTGAAACAGTTTAAAATACATTGAAGTTACTGGTTTCTTAAAAATTTCATAAAATTTGCCTGAGAGACTATATAGGCTCATTACTCTTTGAGTGTTAGGTTCTTAAAAATGTTTTCTAATTCCTTCATGTAAATTTGGTCTGTTATGATTTTTCTTTCTGTTCTGAGAATTTTGACCATTTTTATTATCTAAGAAAAAAATCCACTTAGCCATTTATTTGCATGTTTAAGCAAAGCAGCCATTTATGTTTCAATTTCATCAGGTAAATTTGTGTTTTTGCCCCTCTTCTTGATTAGATTACTTAACATCTATACATATTTTATTATTTCCCCTCAAAGAACCAGATCTTGGGTTGATTTATTTCTTAGTATTGCCACCTTTTTGTTTTCTAATGTAGTAAGTTAAGCTTTTATCTTTAGTATTCTTTCCATCTGCTTGCCTTGGTTTTGTTCTTTTACTAACTTTCAGAACTTGATTCTTAATTTATTTTTTCTTGCTTAGTGATATAAATATTTAGGACTTTGAATTTCTTTCTGAGTCCTATTTAGCTACATACCATAGGTTCTAATATGTCACGTATGTGTTACCATTACTTTGTAGATTTTCTATGCTTTCTAATTTCCTCTTTAATCAAAGAAGAAATGGAGAGCTTAAATTCTCCAAATGATAAGGTTTTTAGATTTTTTATTACTTAAAAATCAATTTCCAGTTTTATTAAATATTGCCAGAGAATCAGGCAGATGCTATGCTGCCCCTGTAACCTAGTACCAGAAAACATATAGAGTGTAATTTTGGTCTTATTCCATTGGCCAACCAGTCACTGCTACTGCTACTGCTAAGTCACTTCAGTCATGTCCAACTCTGTGCCACCCCATAGACGGCAGCCCACCAGGCTCCCCCGTCCCTGGGATTCTCCAGGCAAGAACACTGGAGTGGGTTGCCATTTCTTCTCCAATAACCAGTCACTACAATTGGTCAACAAAACACTAAGGTCCAGATTCAAGGGGAGGGAATATTCACCCTCCCTCTCAATGGAAGAAGTATCAAAGAATTCACAGATTTGTTTTAAATCCACTACATTTTCACTGCTCATCACTGGATCTGTCTCTTATCTCTGTCTCTCATTCTCATTTTCTCTGTCTCAAACACATCACAAACAATCACCCATATTCACAGACTTACATATAGTTGCTTGTAGATACACTAGCTATCAGTATCAGAAACAAAATTGTAGTGATAGTTGTTGTGGCACTTTGTAAGTAATGACAGCTAAATTGAAAAAAAGTGAAATATGTCAGTTATTAACTAATAGCAAATATAAGATTATTCCATTTCCCTAAATATCCACAAATCATAAGGACAAAATTTTTGAATAAAGTCATACAACATAAAGCCCAGAGTCATTAGGAGAATGTAACTTGCCTCTTGTTTAATTTCCCATGTGCTGGGTGGGCTTCCTGGTTTCATCTGTATTGGCTTTTTCCTTAAATCTCCCTTGGTTTCTTTCTTCCTTGACATAAGGCTTATGCATCTTTTGCTAACATTTACGTTGAAAGGATGCAGTATTTTCTCTCTCCCTGATCCTACGACTGTTACCTCTGCTGTTCCCACAGTAACCTCGCACCCGTTACTATTGCTCTGTTTCCCCTACACAACACTTCATTTGGAATGCCAGGCCCCGTGAGCTGGTAAGCCATTTCATCCAAGTCTGGAAGGGGTGGGAGGAGCCAGAATCTACAACATGTTGCCATTTGACATGACAGTGAGGTGGCAGCCAAGGAGGAGGGTCTGGCATAATCGTCCAAATGCAAGTATATTCAATCAACTGGTGATGACCCCATTTAGAGCATTTGGCTGAGGGTCCAAGAGGCAGTGGTGTCAACAAAATGTGTGAAGGTGCATAATATGCATGTCCCATCCATCTGGTAGCTCCCAGATCTATATATCCTTTGATGTCTCTCCTCATCCTCAGACCTATGACTAAAAGTGCCCAAATCCTAATTATTTTACCCCTTCTACCAAAACATGCTTCCGAACCATGTACCTTAACCCAGTGATGGCTGTCACCATCCATTTATAACTAAGCCACGAACATGAAGTTACCATGAATTCTCTTTCATCACTCCTAAATTATCAAATCATCAAATAATCCATATTTTACCTCCTTAATAGCTCTCAAAGTAATATAGTTGTCCCCATCCCATTTGTCATCATCCAGGTATATTGTTTAAAATGACATCTGACACCTAGTAAGTATTGCCATCTCTCAGATCTATCACTGAAATAGATTTCTAACTGCTCTCTGCCTATTTACTTGCTCTCTCTGAGTCACTCACCAGTTTGATCTATTTTTATATAGTTGAGATGTTCTGTTTGAATTACTATAATTTTAATATAAGGCTTCATATTTGGTAGTGTTCAAAAATGTTTTTTATTCTTCAGTATAGTTTTTGCTATTCTTGGCCTTCTGCCTTTCCATATAAATTTTAAAATTAGCTCGTCAATTTTCACCAAAATCTGGGCATTTGATTGGAATTATATTTCATTCTCTCACAGATAATCCCCTACAATCCTGGCTGCCTTGATGTTTCTCCATGCTGTCAGTCAACAGTGTTTATAAGTATAGATTTTATGGTTGCTTTTGACAGGAGGATAGTCTGGTATCTGCCACTCCCTGGAGCCAGAAGCAAAAACACTTTGCAAATCTTCCCAATTTTCTATGAAAAAAGAAATTCCTTGGAAGAAGTTTATATGACAAACCTTGACTCTGCCAATAGTTAATATAAAGTTAAAATATTACTTTATGAAACTTGATCCATTTGACCACAGTTTGAGAAAAGACATATGCCAACTAGGTTTTGCAACAACAACGACAAAGTGTTGGCTCCTATAACTGAAGTTTTCAGGAAGAGGGTTGTTATAAACAAGATTTTGAATGAAGTTTATCAGGATCCAATTTTACCTCCATCTCTCTGCTCACTTCTTATTGAATGTTGAAGCCATTCAGAAACAGACTCCTGTCCATCAGATAACTGTCAGCAACTCCCAGAATTACATACACACTTCCGGGTCCACACCCAGCAGAAAGTGGGTCTTTGTCCTAGAGTATTGGGAAAATCGCATTGGCTCTAACTGGATCGCTGCTCATTCCTAAACAAATCACATTGCCTAAGGAAATCTGGAGTAGTGACTAGCTTAGGCCCAGGTCAGGTTTTTGGTTCCTGGGCCAGGGGTCAATTTAGCTCCTCCAGAGATCCATAGGTTGAGAACAGGGTTAGTAGTAGTTTCCAAGTAGGAATTTAGGTTGTGGTTAGCAGGAGAAAAGTGAACAAATGCTTAACAACTAAAAGGACAAATATCCACCTGCCAAATCCGGTCTCTAAATGCACATCATCTGAAGGTACCCGAAAGAACAGTGTCTTTCTGCTCTGGTCCTCCAAGGCTCTTTCCGTGATCCTGCTTCTTGGATTATGATCCTACTCTCTTCACACTGCCACCTGCTCTACACCCAGCCTCTCCACAAAACACACTGAGCTGTTTTGTCCCTGGCATGTCCTTCCTCGCGTGCTCTCTTCTTCCTGTCTTTCTGAAGTCTTAGCAAGACCTGAGATAAGAGTAGGAGGAGGATGAGATGGTTTCTATTTCTTCGTTGTCACCATTTTCTGTCTCTCTCCTTACCTCCTCAACAGAATAAGAGTCAGATGATCAGACTGAGCTTCATCATTCTACCATTTACTGCTATGATTCTGAAAAAGTCACTTCACTACTCCCTCAATTTCCACCACTGCAGATGGAGCTAATGATATCCACTTCACCTCTTTCCAGGCAATAGCTCTAAAAAGAGTAGTATAAATGAGGGTGAATAAGAGGGTGGCAGGTCTGGAGACTAAGTCCTTTTAAATGACTGTTGAGATTGCGGGTGATGCTTCTGCTAGAGAAATCTTAAAACATGCGGTTTTTTTTTTTTTCCCTTCAAGCATTTCAGTGATTGTGAAGGCTAAATGAAATATTTTGAAAATGTTTATAGACTCTGAAGCTCTTAAGAGATGCTGAATTGTATTATGGGCCTTATACAGATGATTATGAAGCTCTTATTCCACCCCAAGTATTGTTTGTGTGTGTCACTTGTCAAGGGTCTCTACCTAGGGAACAAAAGCACAAAAGTTGCACTGAAGTCCTCTGGCCTAATCCTCTTAAGAGTCATTGAAGCCTCTTTGAATTGATCCAAAGGGAGTCAAGTACCTTTTTAAGACAGAAGGTTCTTTTAGATTTCCTCACTGTTCCTGGTTCTGACAAGCCCACTCAAGTGTTCACTGCTACACACCACTGTTGCCATGCACTGCTTGGAGCCAGAGATTTTGTCCAAGATCGCAATGCCAGGAAATGGCTGAACAGAGATCTTTCTAGAATCCACCGTCCTTCCACATGGCCAACAAACGCAGCACAGTTACAAGGGGCACTGTCAAGTACAAGGCTTCAAAGGCTTTTGAAAAACAGATTTTGACTGCACTCTGCAGGAGGAATGGGACAGTGTCTGAACAAGGGTTGTGTGTGCAGGAATGAGTGGATCAGGAATCAGGAAGATCAGCTCTTAGCCTGGCGGGGTTGCCTAACCCAGGACTGAAGGCATAAGACCAAATGTTTTAATGATCATTGCATTTGCAGAGCCCAGCACAGCAGCTGGCTTCGGGGATGCTCTGTTGAGCTGATGGTGCAGGTGGAAAGGAACAGAAAGACTTTAAGAGGTGATCTGGAGAGGTGACAGCTAAAATTTGTGACTGACTGAACACGAAGGATAAACAGTAACTAAGTAAACTCTGATTCGGGTCTGGAGAACTAGCAGACACAGGGACAATTGAGTGAGATGATTAAGAGATCAGTGAGCGGCTTTAGTTTGAAGTGATGATAGGTCAGCTATGAAAACTCTATCAGAGACTTACAACATGAAGTGGTTTCTTAATGAAAAATTTATACGAAATTCTATAGGTTTTTACTATAAAATGTTAAGCCAATAGAATGTCTTATAGAAACTTTTCCTTTCTGTGGAGCACAGACCATTAGACAGACCACCTCCCAGTGTTTTCCTTACTAATGAAACTCTCCTTCTGACTGAAGCATTAGTGAGCCTGACTCAATATTTTCATATTCCAATTTCCCTTGCCAGATGACTATGGAACTGCTGCTAAGTTGCTTCAGTCGTGTCTGACTCTGTGTGACCCCAGAGACGGCAGCCCACCAGGCTCCCCCATCCCTGGGATTCTCCAGGCAAGAACACTGGAGTGGGTTGCCATTTCCTTCTCCAATGCATGAAAGTGAAAAGTGAAAGTGAAGTCGCTCAGTCGTGTCCAACTCTTTGCGACCCCATGGACTGCAGCCTACCAGGCTCCTCCATCCATGGGATTTTCCAGGCAAGAGCACTGGAGTGGGGTGCCATTGCCTTCTCCAGACTATGGAACTAAACCTAGCCAATGAGACATAAGTAGAAGGTCTTGGACAGGCCCCAACCAACTGGTGTGTACATTTTGCTCTTGGACTTTTCATTTTTTCCCCACTTCCAATATGGACCTGATGGCTGGAGCTCCAGCAGCCTTCTGATGACCACAAGGATGGAAACCAGATGCTAAAGATGGCAGATGGAAGGAAGCTGAGTTCCTCATGGCACTGTGAAGCCATCATACCAAGCCCTGGATGCCACTGTGTAACTTCTATTTAACATAAGAAAGAAAGCCTCTAATTTGTTATGTCTTTGTTTTTCAAGTCTCTATCTATCAAGGCCAAATGCAATTGCTTTAAAATTGCATTTGTCATTAAAATTATGAAAGATCTTTGCTTTTCTTCCAGAATGAGTTTTAGTGTTTTACAAAAGTAATAAGGCTTTAGTCCTTGATTTAAAATAATGTTTCAAGCTTATAAGCTTGACCATCATTTACAATATCTGAAAGGCGCTTTTGGGAGACTGGTGAAAACAGTTACAAGCGTAGCCCATGGCCTACTTGTACCTTTTTTCAAAAAGATTGAGAGAACCGCATGTTTCAAATGCTACACAAGTCAAGATTCTAACCCTTGCTCATGACCACTACTCTGTATTTAAAGCAACCCACTACTTTTAATCCCAAATAGCCTAATAAATACCAAGAACATCCTGGTTTTTATAGTGGTGGAATATGTGAAAATAGGTCCACAGTGAGCAATCTCGTCCCAGGGAGATAACAGTTGTTGAGGCGAAGGAGGGAGACGCCAGGCACCCACAGCTGCATCAGCCTCTCTCTTAGTTATGGTAACTGAACAGGATGTTTTTGTTTGATTGAAAGCACATGTCAGACAATGGTTGCTTCAACTCTGCCCCTCTACCTCAAGCCCAGCTCCAGCCAGCCACTGACCACCTGACTGGCCAGGCCTAACACCATTTTCCAGGAGAGAGTCTTTGCTTAATCCAGCCCACTTTGTACAGGGGTTCCTCCCAGGTCCAGGGTGCGGCAAGACTTTTGGTTTGGGACTATCTCCTGTGGTTGGCTAGGGGCTGTAGTGATTCTTAGTGCAAGGGGTATGGGGTAGGGAATGGTGTCCAGATACGAGGAGCAGAGGTGGGCACACCACAGATGCAAAATGCAAAGTCACCCTTCAGGAAAGTTCCTCAGTCAGAATCCTGTCTGGTTTCATGCCTGAAGCTGTGGGCTTCTTTTCCACAGTGTTCTCAAGCCTAAGAGCTTCATTTTGTAAATCACCTTCATGGATACAGAGTTCATTACTCAGCACCTGAATAGTAGTTCTGTTTGAAAGATAAATTTCTCCAGATTTGTTCAGCTGATCTATTAGGTAACCCAGAAACCTCTAAAAAGAAACAGAAAAGAGAAAAACCTCAAACTTAATTCTGTAGATCCAAAAGGAAAAAAAAAAGATACCCCAGTAAAGCCGGACTCACAGAGCTTCCAGCTCATTTGACTTGCTTAGAACAGACTCCCTCCCAAGGGGTGAGCCTTTTCTGGAGCTTTCTCAGAATTTCTCCCCTACCCTGAAGTCTTTGCTACTCCTTCAATGTCCAGGTGGGAGATGGAAATAAAACACACTCAAAAACCTTGGCAAAGCAACATTCTGGTCTCCATGCCTATTCAGAGGAGGGGCAGAGTCTAGAGATGGATCCGAAACTAGAGGAGAACTTCTACTCTGCCCAGGACAGTGGAAAGTGTTGATGAAGGAAGGCCCGGGCACGACCCCAGCTCCTCAAGCAGAGCGAACTTATACTCACGGAGCATGTAGAGTTTGCATCACATGCATTCTCTCATTTCCCACATCACTGGAGGCATCTCCCAGGGCCAATTCCACACGGGGCAGGACCCCCCATCAGAAGGTCAGGCTGCTGCACATCTGATGGGCAGGAACTCACCAATTCGTAAGGCCTCCTGCCCCCATTTTTACATCTAAACTCTGCATCCCTCTGGTTTTCATTCACTAATCTAGTTCCAGCCCTGCAGCTCTCCGTGTAGATTATGCACTTCCACATCCTCCTGATCATCTAATTATGTGACAACCACTATCACGTCATTCCAGGGAGTATTCTCCTTTACAGGCCATATGAAAGTGTTACGTGCTCAGTCATGTCCGACTCTTTGCAACCCCATGGACTACAGCCCACTAGTAGCCCACTAGTCTCCTCTGTCTATAGAATTCTCCAGGCAAGAATACTGGAGTGGATTGCTATTTCCTTCTCCAGGGGATCTTCCCAACCTAGGAATGGAACCCAGGTCTCTTGCATTGCAGGTGGATTCTTTACCATCTGATCCTCCAGGGAAGCCCCTTATAGGCCATAGAGCCCCTGTCATAGACCTTGATTTCTTCTCCACTTAGCCTGCCTCCAGCTTGTCAATGACCCTCTTGAAGAGCATTGTTATGGAGGCCCGTGTTCATTTGACTGAGCATGCAAGCTCAAGGTGAGTCCTCAGAGGCCCTACACCTCTGTCAATAGAGTCCGTGGTTGTACTAATGTCTTTGTCAGCTCCAGTCACACTGAGCCTCTGGTTAACTAAAACTCATAAATCTTCGCCAGTCCAAACATGTGCCTTTCACTTTCTAAGAGTGGGACTGATGTCGATCAATAATGAATGTTGCTCCTAATGCAATTTTTGTTAAACCCAGGAGAGTTCTGTCCATTTACCTTAGAGGTTCCATCCTGATGTTCCAACTAGTCTCAAGATCTAGAAAACTGATCTGTCATTCGTCATCAGCTACACTTTTCAGCTTTGTGGCAATCACAAGATTGTGGACCTGCTTTGTATTTCTTTGTGTCATCCATGGCTACTTTCCAATGGAAGCTGACTATCTCTACCAAGGGGTGAGCCGAGGTGATAGAATCTATCTTACATGGGGTTTGCCCAGGGTCAGGCAATAGACCTATGCCCTGTGGAACTGCACTGGAATTCTGGTCTCCTGAAGCCCAGGGTGGAGATTTCCCCAGAGGGCCATGGGGCAGCTGCGTGGGGTGCTTTTCTCCCCCAGGTCCTGCCACACCTGCTTCATGCCCATCAGCCACTCTGCAGGTAGAATCTCCACGTGGTTTTCAGGGTGAGAAACTGTGTTCATTATCTTGTGTTGGCTGGCACAGAAGGCCAGAGCTGCTGACAAAGTTGCTCTCCATTTGCATTCACTTCTAGACTTCAAGGGTCTCTGACCAAACCCAGCTAGACCTGCCTCCTCCATGGGCCTGCCTACATCACCCAGCTTTCCACCCTGGCATGGACAGCTCTGACCTAGGCACTAAGACTGGGATCCTAACGCTCATTCCATCATGTTTAATTCTTTGACTTTGAGACAAGCCATCTCCTCCTGAGCCTCAGTTTTCTCATTTAAAATAGAGGAAACAGCATCCTTCCTTTCAGGGTAAATTTGAGCATCAAAGGAGAAAATGAATATAAAAATTTTTTGAAAACTCTCCAATGCTTTGCAAAGTATATTGTTATTATCAAACAGGTACAGAACTCCAAAATGAGTCAGAACCACTTAAAATTCCTTTTTTAAAGCAGTTCATTGTATCCTAACCTATTTATTCATTTCTTTCTCTTTTTTTTTTCCTCTTAAATTCCCAGTAAAAACTGAATATTAAGAATGCATGCAGGGAGAGCACTGAATACAAATTAACTATATAATGTTCTTTAGTCACTTTGGCAGGGAAACGATACACCTATTAAAATACCCCAGGCAGAGCTGGCATGTACTCTGCTGATAACCCCAGCAGAGAATGACCTTGGCACCATTACAAGGGCAATATTTTCAAATGGATGAACTATTCTTGAACAAAGTGTCCAGTGTACTAGGAATAAACAGGCTTTTCATCAACAAAGCTGTGTGTTTGCTGGTTCCAACAACCTTTCCCAGAGACAGTGTCAGAGAGTAGGGAGGCCCAGGAAGCGGCACCTCCAAGCCGCCTACCCAGTCTTGCTCATCTCTCCTCGAGAATCCTGTGACTGAAAGGGCCTTCAAACCTCCCTCCTCTCTTTTGAAGTTGTCATGATGACTTGTCTGCACTTTTGCACAAGTAGAACCTGGTGCTGTCCACTGTGCTGCTGGGCAGACCTCAGTGAGTGCGTGGCAGGACCCCTGCAGTATCAAATGGGGGCCCAGAGCCTCATGAGCAAAGGCTGTGCTGGGGACTCATGTCTGATGCCACCAAGTGTGTCTAAGAGGCCAACTCCATCAGGAGGAGACAAGTCTCCCAGGCAGTTCAAAACAGGGTACACGAGAGGCTTTGAAGACAAGATCCTTGTGACAAAATTCACAAGGAGAGCAAGAAAGGACTCTCATTCACCAGAAACAAAGCACATATGTACCATATGTAAAATAGACAGCCAGTGGGAATTTGCTGGGACTCAGGGAATTTGAACCAGGACTCAGTAACAGCCTAGTGGGGTAGGATGGGGAGGGAGGTGGGAGGTTCAAGAGGGAGGAGACATAGGTATACCTATGGGTGGTTCATGTTGATGTTTTGCAGAAACCAACACAATATTGTAAAGCAATTATCTTTCAATTAAAAATAAATTTAATTATTTAAAAAACTCAACTGGTGAGACTTGCTTCCCCTCCTGGGCCCAACGAGGCTGGTCCATTTAGCTATTCATTCTTTCATTCATTTCAGATGTTTTTTTGAGTACCTACTGTGCACCTAACATTGTTCTATGTTCTGGGGACACAGAATAAAGAAGATGGTCTGTTCTCCTTACATTCTGGTAAGAATAGGCAAACAAAAAAATAAGTCTATGTCTAGTCTGCCAGGTGGTGGAAAGCGCTAAGAGGCACAGGGAGTACAGGGGTGGGTGGGCATAAGTTTATATGGGGGAAGGCCATGCTGTGAAAGTAAATTTGACTGCAGGTTTAGAGGAAGTGTGAGAGTGGGCTGTGACTATCTGGGCAAGTGTATTCCAGGCAAGAATATGCTTCAAGCAGCAAAGAAGATAGTGTTACAGGAGGGGAGCCAGCCAAGGAGAGAGTCAGAAGAGATGAAGTCAGAGAGGTGATGGGGAGCCAGTCCATGTGGGGCCTGAGAGCCATTTCAAGGACTTTGGTTTTAATTCTGAGTGATCTGGGGGCAGGGCGAGACTGGAAAAGTAAGATAATCTGATTTCTGGGTCTAAAGATCATCCTAGATGTTCTATTGAGAACAGCATGGAGACAGGCAGAATGTGAGCAGGAAGAGAATTAGGAGGATATGACAAGAGTGTCAGCAAGAGAAGACAGCGGTGGCTGGAACCCAGACAGCACCTATGCAGAGGTGAGATGAGGCTCAGGATGTTTTTTAGGTAAGATCTATAGGAACTGATAATAATGGGATGTGGGAAACAAGGGTTAGTCCATTGTTTTGACTTAAGCACCTGGGAGGACAGAGTTAACATTTTATCAAGAAGGAGAAGATGATGGGTGAAACGTGACTAAAGGCATCAGGAGTCTGGTGTGGGACATGGTGAGTTGGATGTGTGCATGCATGTGAAGTCACTTCAGTCATGCCTGATTCTTTGCGACCCTATGGACCATATCCCTCCAGGCTCCTCTGTCCTTGAGATTCTCCAGGCAAGGATACTGGAGTGGGTTGCCAAGCCCTCCTCCAGGGGATCTTCTTGACCCAGGGATTGAGCCTGTGTCTCTTGTGTCTCCTGCCTTGGCAGGCAGGTTCTTTGCCACTAGCACCACCTAGGAAGCCCCACTGAGATGTCTAGTGGATGCCAAGTGGAGATGCCTTGTAGGCAGTTGGATAAGCAAGCCTTGGGCCCAGGCTAGAGATATAAACGTGGGGATCATTATTGTAGAGAAGGGAAGGGACAGTCCATGCCGAAGCACACCCTTGCTCAAATGCCTCAGCCTGAAGGTTCACGCTCCCACACCAAGAACTAGTCATCTGGGCTTATTTACATGCACAGATATTGAGAAATGTCAGTTAGTTGTGCTCCAAAAAGAAGAAACAGTTGGGGGACCATATAGCCAGTTTCTGCCAAAATGGCCTTAGCAAGTTCATTTTAGGGGATGGTGGGAGGAAAAGACTGATTGAGGGGATGCTAAGAGAAAGAAGGAAGAAGAGAAATGAGGTGGTGGCTAAAGTGGGATTTGGAATCAAGAGAGCTTGTGTTTTTTGTATCCAGCCTATATACAGGATGGAATGGAAATTTATCTATCCAAAAGAGGGAAAAGTGCGATGATGCAAAAGAGAGAGGGGACCACCCCAGAGGGATATTCCTGAACAGGTGAGAGAGAAAGGGTTCTAGCTAAGGGCTTCCTAAATTTCACTGTGCTGAAGAATCACTTGGAGAGACAGTTTCCAGGCTCTACCTCACAAATTCTGATTCAGCAGGTCTGGAGCGGGCTGGAGAATTGGTACTTCTGATCACCTCCCAGGTGATGCTGGTGCTGCCAGTCAGGAGCAAGGACCACACTTTGAGTACTGCTGATGGAAGCTTGGGAAATTCATCCCAGTGCCAGCAGGGAAGGCAGAACAGATATGCACTAATGAGGATGGGTGAGTGGGTGCAGTGGTGGGAATGTGGAACTTGTCAGTTTATTGTTCTATAATCCCACTGAACTAGGAAGCAACGTCATCAGCTAAGAGTGAGCATGGGGGAGGAAGACAGGGTTTGAGAAGGGAGGAGAAAACGGGAAAACATTGTCTTACAGAGTGGGAGAATAATGGTGTAGAGAAATGGAATAGAAGGACCACTTCAGCACCACCTGAAGTTCAACCACAGCCAGGGGCATGCTCAGGCTTGCTGGTGCAGACACAGTGGACAGAGGTAGATTCAGCCAGGCCTCTCTGGTCTTGCCAAGAAGGTGCAATGAAGGAAGAGGTAGAAGGGAGTTGGATGTGTACTAGTGGCCAGGGTGATAATGGGAAACCACATAATCTAAGTGGGTAAGGAGGGCAGTGAGGACTGGTGGGAGCCAATGGGGATGGTGGGGAATACTGAAAGGGTGACAGATCCACTGACTGTGAATCTCAGTGAGGCTGAAGAACCACTGGACAGAATAGAAGCCTGAACTGGAAGGAGAAAACTATGATGCGAGGGTGAAACATTTGAAATTGAGATTACAGAGGGAGTACGACTGTTAGTAATGGCAAGGTCAAGGGCGCGGCCAGGGGCATGAGTGGCCAAAATACCATAATGAATCAGTGGAAGAAGATAGAAATCCCCCAAAGAAACCCACACACCTATGGTCAATTAAACTATGATGAGGGAGGCAAGAATATACAGTGGACAAAAAGTCTCTTCAATAAGTGGTGCTGAGAAAACTGGACAGAATGTAAAAGAATGAAATCAGAACATTCTCTAACACCATATACAGAAATAAACTCAAAATGGATCAAAGACCTAAACGTGAGGCTGGGCACTATAAAATTCTTAGAGGAAAACAGGCAAAACACTCTTTGACACAAATTGTAGCAATATCTTTTTTGCTCCACCTCCTAGAGTAATGAAAATAAAAGCAGAAATAAACAAACAGGATCTAATTAAACTTAAAAGCTTTTGCACAGCAAAGGAAACCATAAACAAAACAAAAAGACAACCCACAGAACAGGAGAAAATATTTGCAAATGAACTGAACAACAAAGGCTTAATCTCCAAAATATACAAACAGCTCATACAGCTCAATATCCAAAAACAAAAACCCAACACAAAATGGGCAGATGATATAAATAGACATTTCTTCAAAGAAGACATACAGATGACCAAGAGGCATGTGAAAAGATGCTTAATATCACTAATTATCAGAGAAATGCAAATCAAAACTGCAATGAGGTATCATCTCAAGCTGGTAAGAATGACCATCATCAAAGAGTCTACAAATAACAGATACTGGAAAGGATGTGGAGAAAAAGAAACGCTCCTACATTGCTGGCAGGAATGTAAATTGGTATAATCACTATGGGAGGTTTCTTTAAAAAACTAAAAATAGAACCACTAGATGATCCAGCAATCCCACTCCTGGGCGTATATCTGGAGAAAACTATAATTTGAAAAGATACATGTACCCCTATGTTCATTGCAACACTACTCACAATAGCTAAGACATGGAGGCAGTCTAAACATCCATTGACAGAGGAATGGATAAATAAGATGTGGTACATATATACAATGGAATTTTATTCAGCCATAAAAAAGAAGAGTCGAGGGAATGTCTTCACCAGCTTCCCATTTGCCCCCATCCCCTCCCACCTCCTGCGTCAATAACCTGGAGCAAGAAGCCCGACTTTGTCATTCCTCCCCCGGTCACATGCTTCTGTGAGCAGCCCATACTGGGGCCTCGGGCCAAACGCCCTGACCACCAGACCTGCCCCAGCAGTTTCTAAGGAGACCAGCCACATGCCCAGGGAAAGACGAATGAGCTTCTGCGCCTCCAGCCTGGCAGCCAGGGGAGACTCTAGTCTTTCCTCCTGCCTTGGGTAACTCGCCTGCACACCCTCCACGGACATGCCTGTGTTACCCCCTCTCCTGGGGACAGGCCAGGCAGCCTAGAGAGCCACTTTCCCATCTGCAGGACAGATACTGACACCACCTTACAGTCAAAATGCCGATTAAACATTTGTGCTTAAAAACAGAATGTGCTTAAAAACTTCTCGGTGCCATGTTTGATTTTTTTAAAAAAAAGTCTTAACAGTGAGTACGTGACAGTGCCTATGTCCCAGATGCTGTTCCGGTGCTTTCCACACATCATCTCAACTCTCAAGGTGCTCAGGTTAGGTCATCTCATTAACGTTTCAGAGCAGGGACATGAACCCACCGCTGATGAGTCTCAGTGCGAGCTCTCAGCTGCTGGGTCACTGCCTCCCTTAACAGACCAAGTTTCTGTCCTGTTCCCCCCTAGCATCCCCTCTCCTAAATCTGCCATCTGGATGATGAACCAGGTAAGGTTTTGAGATATGTGGTCAATTCTGATGAAACTGGTAGAAAATCCACCAGAGTGTCACTGTCATTTCCTAGTGGCTTCCCAGATGACTCAGTGAGTAAAGAATCTGGCTGCAATGCAGGAGACACGGGAGATGTGGGTTCAATCCCTGGATTAGGAAGATACTCTGGAGAAGGAAATGGCAACCCACTCCAGTATTCTTGCCTGGAAAATTCCATGGACAGAAGAGCCTGGCCAGCTACAGTTCATAGGGTCACAAACAGTCGAACGTGACTGAGCAACTAAGCAAAAAATAATGAAAGAATGCCATTTGCAGCAATTTGTATGGACCGAGAGATTATCATACTAAGTCACCCAGAGAAAGACAAATATCATGACATCACTTATATGTGGAATCTAATTTTTATAAATGAACTTATTTACAAAGCAAAAATAGATTTACAGATTTCAAAAACAGTTTCCAAAGGGGAAGTGTAGGAGGGTGAGGTGGGGTGGATAAATTATGAGCTTGGGGTTAAAATACACACACTACAATATATAAAATAGATAACCAACCTGTACAAGGACCTCCTGTATAGCACAGGGAACCCTACTCAATATTCTGTAATAACTTATATGGGAAAAGAATCTGAAGAAGAATGAATATACGTGTGTATATATATATATACACACACACACATATATATAAAACTGAATCATTATGCTGTAAACCTGAAACTAATACAAGGTAAATCAACTATTTACCAATAAAATTTTAAAAACTGAATGAAAGCCGGACTCTGTGTAAGATAGACATATAAAAACAATTTTAAAGATGCCATAAAGGATAAGATCACTGGGAGGAGGAGAAGCTGAAGAACTGGGAGACAGTATTAGAAAGACCATGTTTGTGCATATTGAAATTACCAATGATTATTATCAAGAGTATTTTTGGAAGAGCACTGAGAGCTATTGTTTTCAAACTCTCCTGACAGAATCTGGTGCTCTAACGAGGGGAAGAAGTTCTGAAATATAAATTCTGGGCCCCCAAGCAAAAATTTCCCCGTGAGTCTCCTTCTAGTGCTAATTGCAGAATAAACAGATGAGCCAGCAGGGGCTGCCGGTGAAAAGGCTGAGCCAGCAGAGAGGATTGCTCTAGCTGGCCAGCGCAGGCCTCCAAAGAGCCCAACTTTCCCCAGCTCTTTCCTTGTTTAAGCTGAAGAATTCAGAGTGATACATTGTTAACTGGCTATGTGTGTGGTTGTGCTAAATTGCTTCAGTCGTTCAACTCTTTGCAACTCCATGGACTGTAGACTGCCAGGCTCTTCTGTCCATGGAATTCTCTAGGCAAGAATATTGGAGTGGGTTGCCATGCCCTCCTCCAGGGGATCTTCCTGACCCAGGGATCAAACCCACGTCACCTGCGGCTTCTGCATTGCAGGCAGATTCTTTGCCACTGAGCCACAGGGGAAGCCCCCAATTCAAAATTAAAAAAAAACTTTTTTAAGAATGGTGGGGAGATGTTGAGAACCTGAGGTGAATCATCAGAGCCTGTGAATGCTGGTGATGTCTCCTCATGCATTTTATATGAAACAGGAGGCCGATGGTTTATGACGTCTTGCATTTCATATTTAACTACGCATGTGCTAAGGCAGAAAAGACTAAATACACACTTCAAATTAGGAGATCTAAAGGGAATACCAAGGCAGCATCAAGGGTGAGCAGAGGAACCAGGAATTAGACTGGCAAACACTTGGCAAGAGGGTGCCCCAACTACATGAGGCCCCCAACTCCATAACAGGGGTGTCCCAAGAGGAAATTAGCGGCTTCAATACATGATAGAGAACAGACATCCTTCATTCGCCTGAGCAGAGCTGAACTTCCGAGTCCTCACTGTGTGGGACACACTGAATCCTACTCAGAATCGTGGAGCGGGCTCCTCCCCCCTCACACTCCATCAGATTCATCTGTCCCTGCGACAGAAAGGGGGCCTGACTCCACGCTGTCCTCTCCATTACCCTCTAAGCCAGAGAATCCACACACAAACCCCGGCCCCTTCTGCAAGTAGACCCTGCTGCAGAGCAGTGGGGACGGGCGGGGAGGGCGGGGAGGGCGGAAGGACGGCCACGACTCCAGCCACGTGCGAATCCCACCTGGGACCTTCCACAAGCGTCTGTAGGGGAGCTGGGGTTCACATCCAGAGCTGGGTGTCCTTATCTCTGGGGGACAGGATTGTGGGTGACTTTTCCACGTTCTCATCTGTATTTTCTGAAGGAGTGTGTAGTACTACCGTATGTGGAAAACCCCCAATAAACTTGTTTTGTTGTTTATAAAATGCTTAGTTGGATGGGTTTGCCTGGACGAGGAGCACATCATCACGCGAGCCCACTCCAGGCCAACAGCTAAGGATTCACCTGGCACACACCTGGGCTCACGTGTGGCATACGGCACGTGGCAGTGGCAAGCGTAAGAGGTGGTGATTCACTGCTAGCGTCACCTGGCAGGAGCCCTAAAACCCAAGGCTGGAAAAGACAAGGAAGCGAGGAAGGCGGAGCTGCCCTCAGGAGGGGAGGACCCGTAGTGTCCCTCCACCTGGTGATTCTCCATCTGGCCCCAGGCTGTGGGCACCAGAGCATCTTCCTGTGGATCAGCTGCCTCGTGAGCAAAAGGACAAGGTGACGTTGCACAGGCCAGTGTTACAAAGGAGGTCACTGTGTCACCCAGGAGGACAGATGTTTCATTTTCCCACCTGGTCTGGGTGACCCCGGATGTCACATGGGCTTTGTCCTGAAGGTTGAGGTCAGGTTCAAAGACTCCTGTGTTAGTCCCTCTGTCATGTTTGACTCTTTGTGACCCCATGAACTATAGCCTGCCAGGCTCCTCTCTTCATGGGATTCCCCAGGCAACAATACTGGAGTGGGTTGCCATTCCCTTCTCCAGAGGATCTTTCTGACCCAGGGATCGAACCCTAGTCTCCTGCATTGCAGGCAGACTCTTTACTGTCTGAGCCACCAGGGAAGTCATCGAAGACCTCTGGTCTAGTAGAAACACACAATGACCTCGGATCCAGGGCAGACCCCAGATAAAATTGTTAAATGAATAAAAGGCACCTTTGGACATCTCCCTAAAAAACAGCAGCTACTTCTCACCAGGTACCTCACTTTCTAGGGTCCCCTGAGGGTAGCTGCTGCAGTACTCCCCCATTCTGAGTCCCGATCCCTCAGGATTCTTATTCGGGAAAACCTCCCTAAACTGAGCCACTTGTGCAGAGACTCAGGTGGTGTCGCCCAACATGTCACACTTCTTGCCATATCCAAATTATATCCGAGCCAGAGCCTCTTTCTAGAAAGACATGGCTTTACCTAAACAAACAAAATGCTAATGATAGAAATTTCAGGTTGATTTATAGGGGTGCAAATCAAGGAGAACTGGGGGGATAGGGACAGCACCCCCCTCACTAAAATAACACTTTACTTATTCTGCAATGTGTCTCTAGCAATAAGAAGGCTGACTTACTGGAAGAGTAAGCCACTTTAAATCCTTTATGGAGCAATGAGGAATTTTTAATGAAAAGAAGAAAGGAAGGAAGAGAAGAGAAAGAAAAGGGAAAATAAGGAGTTAGTAGAATGAAAGACTGATTCTTAAAACACATTCATGCTCTTTCATTTGTTTTTCTCCTTGTCCTTCACAAGGACAAGATGCTATTTAGCCCATGATCACGTCCTTCAAGTCTTACTTTTCATATATTATTTTCTAGGACATCAGTTCTCAAACTGTGTTCCAGGAAACCCTGGAGGGTATCTTTGAGTCAAAGTTGTTTTCCATTTTAGTGCATTCTTGAGGTCAAAGCTATTTTCATAACAATACATCAAATAAAATTTGCCTTTTTAACTTGATTGAGTTTTCCAGAAGCCACATGATGTGTGATGACATCAACTCATGAAAAAACGCTCTATGTTCCAAAAGGTTTAGGAAATGCTTTTAGACTCTTTTAGAAAATTCACAGTGTTCATTGGCATATTGAAGGCTCTGAGAAGTTCTGTGGTAAAAGCAATTCTGTTTAACTTGTTTTAATACAACACTGCACATTTGTTTGACCATGGACTTTTTTGCTTAGTTTTAGTTTTGGTCGAAGCCTTACTTTAGTACCTCATACCATCATGTTTCAGAAAATGTCCTTCCAAGGGTAAGATATCAAGCCAGGAATCCTCTGGCCAAGGAATTTATTAGAGATCCTTCCTCTGGACTGTAAGTGAGTAAAGACCGCACGCTAGTATGTCAGGACTGTGCAGGGGTCAAGAGCAGAGCCAGACTGCTTGAGTTGAAATTCTGGCTCTGCCAGTCACTAGCTGTGACTTTGGGCGAGTTACTTAACATCTCTGAGCTTTGTAGTCCTTATGCATAAAATGGGAAAGATAATATGCACACAACCCTATACATATTTTACAACAGCACCTTGCACAGAGCGAACCAAACAAGAGTTTGTGTGTGTGTGTGTGCGCACGCTCTTGCTATTATCTATTACTATGCCAAACTTGCCAGCCTAGGGTCAGGACCTAAAGCTAGTCACTAACTAGTGATGTGCCCTGAGACTCGTCATCTCTCTGCCATGGACTTCATTTTATCCATATGTCAGATTAGAAACTGGGGTGAGGCAGTCTCTGAAGCCCCTTGTGCTGCTGATATTCTCTGATTCCACTCGCTTCTTACAGCGAGTGGCACTAACCTGGAGCACGACTAGAGAAGAGCATAGAAGGAGAGGGCGGTCTAAGAACCCTCAGGTCCTGGGCAGCATCGTCTGGAGATGAAGGGGTCCACAAGATGGGATGGCCAGCCCTTGAGGATGGAGTCCTTCAGTTCCGGAGTGCTGCCCCCCACTGACTCGGCTTCTCACCGTGCACAGGCATGAAGGAGAAAGAAGGTGGGGTTTTATTCCCACCACTTCGACCCCACCCTTATGGCATGACTACCACTTAAAACTGGCTGCTTGAAGACACAGAGAACAGACTTTTGGACATGGCAGGAAAGGGGGGCGGGGAAGGAGAGGGCGGGACGAATGGGGAGAGTGGCAGGGAAACATACACTACCATATGTAAAACAGCCAGCCAGTGGGATTTGCTGTATGACTCAGGGAGCTCACACTGCGGTTCTCTGACAACCTAGACGGGTGGGGTGGGGTGGGAAGTGGGAGGGAGGCTCAAGAAGGATGTATACCTATGGCTAATTCATGTTGATGTATGGCAGAAATCAAAACAATATTGTGAAGCAATTATCCTTCAATGAAAACTAAATAAATTCATAAAAAAAACTGGGAAAAAATTGGCTGCTTGAGATGAGGGCCTGGCTACAGAGAGGAACGTGTTCTTCATAAGGCATTAATAGGACACAGGACTTTCAGCTTCTCAGCAGGTTTTTCTGCTCTCTTCTAAAGACCGTCCCTACCATCCCAGCCCCAGGGAAACCTTTTAGACACCTTTGGTTGGTAAGACACAACGGTGACTGCCTCTGTAAAAATTCCTCCAGGGTAACTTCACCACCACTGGGAGTGAGAATACCTAAATTTAAAAAACTGAAAATGTCTGTACAAGAAAGAGCTTTGGATTGCTGGCAGCTGTGGACCAAGGTAGAGGCGCCCAACATAATGCTTCAGAGGCTAAATTGGGAACATTTGAATGCTTGGTTTTATTTGTGCTTAAAAAAGCCAGTGGCAGCTCAGCTGCCAGATGTTGGAGAACTTCAACATGTAGCTCGTGGGCATGGTATCAGCGATGCTATCGCAGGTGACCACGCATCAAAGGGAGATGATGACTTGCTTTCCTAAAACTGCTTCTACGGAGGGAGCCCAGTGGCTTTCATTTTTCACTTTCACTGGAGAAGTTAAATTTGGGAACACCAAAAAGATTTCACTTAACTCAGAGAGTATTGACACCAGGGCTTGTCAGTAAAGGAAGAATTTCTGAGAACGGTGCCTTTATAAGAGCTCAATTCCCTGTAACTAAGGCCTTCAAGTATTCAGTGAACTATCATCTAAATCAGTGTATCAACTAGAAACTGCTGTTAGTTGCTAGTAGTAGGGCTGGTTACAGTGACTTAAACACGATGGCCTATTTATTGTTTAATGTGAAATTAAAGTGTGGGTAATTACTGGCATTGGGTCAGTGGCTTATGAATCAATTAGAATCAAGAAAATTAGGACCGAGTCTTTGTGATTCTTTTAGTCTCTTCTTTGTGAACTCAATATGGTTCTTGCAGCTCCAGCCATCATATCCACACCCCAAACAAGGCAGGTAGGATGGAAGGGTAAAAAAGTCTTTCCCAGAAGTTCCATCCAACAACTTCTGCTTTCATCTTCTACAAAAGAGGCAGAAAATCATAGTCCTTTGACTACATGCCACCTGGAATTACATTGTATCTCTGTCTCTAAGAAAGAAAGAGAGTGGATTCCACATAGGAAGCTAGTACTCTCGGTATAGGGCTTTCTAGAGAGATGTAGTTAGACAAGAATGTGCAGCCCAAACTGGTTTTTCTGGGAGAACGTGTTATGTGAAACAGCAGGCATCTAGGGGAGCCTCAGTTTACCCATGAGACTGACTTCCAGACCTCTCTCACTACGAGAGGAGGGGAAGCTAGTTCTCTTAGTTCCCAAAGCAACCTGGTTAGGGAAGAAAAAGAGGAGTCAGAAGACAGGAAAAGCTTTGAAGAGCAGTGGATTCATTTCTTGGTCAAAGGCAGGGTGCTCAACATTAAGTCTACAAAGGTGAATGGATGTGGACACAGGAGCAACAAGCACTGCTTGCTGATGCAGTAAGGCAGGTAGTGAATGAAGAAAACATGGTTTAGACCCTCCAGAATCTTATCATTTAGAAGAGAGAGACAAAACATGTAAACTAGACAATGAAAGAGGTTGCTATAGATTGAATATTTGTGTCTCCCCCTCACCAAAATTCATATGTTGAAACCTAGCTCCCCAAAATGATGGGGCCTCTGGGAGGTGATTAGGTCATTAGGGTGAATGGGGTTGAATGAATCCCGCATAAATGGGATTGGTGCCCTCATAACAAAGACACCAGCCAGCTCCCTCAGCCCTTCTGCCATGAGAGGATGCAGCAAGACACAGCTGTCTGTGAACCAGGAAGCAGGCTCTCACCTGACACCATATCTTCCGACACCTTGATCTTGGACTTCCCAACCTCCAGAACTGTGAGAAGTAAGTTTCTGTTGTTTATATGCTACCCAGTCTGTGGTGTTATAGCAGCTTGAACAGGCTAAGACAGAGGCTAAGTGGAGTCAGCACCAGGCACAGAGAGGGGGAATGGACATCACCACCAGGATGCTCCCAAAGAAGTCAGAGAAGAGGGAAAAGGTGCAAACGTTGCTGACCAGGTGGGAGGGGATGTCAGGGGAGGGGAAGGGGTGGGTTTTGCTAGCTACACAGTGGGGCTCCATCAACTGGCAAGAGAAGCAGCCCTTGGCCTGAATTCCCAAGGGCCATCACAGATCTCAAATGAGATGTCATCCCGACATTTTCAGCTCTCCATCCAGCCTCATACAACAAAGACAAGGAATTTAAGGTCCAACCAAAACTGAAAAAGGAGAGGGAAAACTCTCACACTGATGTGTGGGGGATGGATTGAAGATGAGGAAATAGTTTGTTCTGGACTTTCTTCAGATTTGGGAGTGAAAATGGGCTGTGGGAAAAGATGTGAAGGGCAGGAATAGTACAAGAGGAAGACAAATACTGCATGTAATCACTTCTAGTGGAATCTAAACAATAAAACAAGTGAATGAATATAATCAAACAGACTCACATATTAGAGAACAAACCAGAGGTTACCAATGTGGAGAAGGAAGTGGGGAGGGCCAGAGAGGCGGAGGGAATTAAGAGGTTAAAAACTACTAGGTATAACATAAATACGCTACAAGGATATATTGTACAGCATGGGGAATATAGCCAATATTTTCTAATAATTTTAATGGAGTGTAATCTATAAAAATATTGAACTACTATGTTCTATACCTGAAACTAATATAATATATTGTAAATCAACTATACTTCAATTTTTAAAAATTGTGTGTTTCTTTTCACACACACACAGAGAGTAGCCAATTTGTTCCTTAAGCCTATGGTTTCCAACTGCTATTCGGTACTTCCAGCAGTTACCATATGTTCACAGATTCTAGAATCACAGTAAACGTCAGGGTGAGCTGCAGTGCTTTCCAGCACCGCCCCCCCACTCATCAGATCACATAGCTTAAATAATGACTGGCCCTCCCTCCCCTTGCACATTAAGTGCATGGCTCCTCTCTGCTAACGGCAGCAAGAACAGCCAATTTTACTCCTGCGGGAGTTAGGAGACATGCAAACTGACCGGTGAGCTTTGACTGGATCATGAAAACTTCTGTTGCTAAAACTTGCTTTTCCAATGGTTAGACTTTAAAAATAAGTTTTCTCCCTAGTAGCATCTTTTAAAGGATCACAGAACACTAAAGCAAAGGCTGATTCAACCCTGTCCTGCATCCTGAGAGGCTGATAACCTAGGAAGCAGTCAGAGGAGTGACTCTGGAGGGGGACTGTGTTCAAATCCTGGTTCTGTCATTGATTTGCCCTGTGAAACTGGGCCCAGTATTTAACCAGTCTGTGCCTCGACTTTCTTGTTTGTAAAATGAAGCTAATCGAAGTGTCTACCTCGTAGCACTGTGAAGATTAAACGAACTGACAAGTGTAAGCGGATTAGAACTGTGCCAGGAACAGATGCCGGTTATTATTATTAAGTAACTAGCCGTGAATGTGATCACGTACTTATTTGCCTTGGTGGCTTCTTAAGGGTTAATCCTTAAGGCTCAAGTCCTGCAGGGACCTTCAGTGGGTTCGTCCACTTAGATGCAGGTAAGGCCTGCTCTTCTGCACACCTCCCCTCCCTCTCCCCTTTGCCCTTCCCACCACCAGCATCTTCCACAACACATGGAGCAGACCTACTGGCAAGTTACTGGCTCCTCCGTGCCCAACAGCACAGGAGGGTGGAGGAAAGATGGCAGGAGGGCACAGACTTGAGGGGCAGAAGCGTCCTCAGCTCAGAGTTCTTTTCTCTTTTCTGCAAGCCTGGTATACCTTTTCAATCTACCTATGACAGTCAATTATCTGTACATGTTTGCAAAGCAGCCTGCTCATGGGGGCAGAGGCGAGCAGGCCTGGCCCAGCTCCTTGTGACACCAGGCAGGCTAGCACTGCTCTCAGGAGCCTTGCCCAGTGGTCTGGCCTTGGAGGAGCTGCCAGCTCCCCCGAGAGAGTTGGACCTTATCCATGTAACAAGATGGACTCAAAAAGAGCAAAGTTGCTCTCAACACCTGATCACCCTCTCACAGCTCTGAAGGCCAAGGGTGGAACGAGTAATTGCAGACCATGGGCAATGAAAGGAAAAGGAGAGAAAATCAGTAGCCCTTAGTTCAGCATCTTCCGATCAGTGCAGGACTCACCGTGTCTATCTCTGGGTGGAGAGCTGGGAAATAGCGAAGTGGCTCAAAGGGCAGTAGATGGGATGGGACAGAGGGATCCAGAAAAGCAAACCCAGAAAAAGTCTCCTACTCTGCTAAAGCTAGCTTGAAATGGGTTCCTACGACTTATGCACATGCGCATCCTCAGTCGCTACAGTTGTGTCCAACTCTTTGTGACCATATGGGCTGCAGCTCACCAGGCTCCTCTGTCCGTGGGGATTCTCCAGGCAAGAATACTGGAGTGGGTTGCCATGACTTTCTCCAAGGAATCTTCCCAACCCAGGAATTGAACCCATATCTCTTCTGTCTCCTGCATTGGCAGGTGGGTTCTTTACCCCTAGCACCACCTGGGAAGCCCTCCTATGACCTGTACCCGCTCTTATTTGCAAGACATTTTGTGAGAAATGCATAGGGGTCCCTGAGCACAAGCAGAACAGCCTGGTCCCACTTCAGCTGCAGGGTGACTTCTGGGCCCCCGAAGGATCCCACAAGCCCAGCTCCACTCTCTGAGGGACCCCCAGCATCACTTTGCTTGGCGCCAGCTCCCAGCCAGGGCCATGCTCCACAGGGCTCACAGGACAGGACTCACAGAAGACAGCGGAGACAAGGACAGTATGAAAGGAGGTTCTTAAATGCCACCCTTCTGTTGACTAATGTAATCAGACCACTAGATTTTGCCATCATGTTTGTAGAGGGCACCTCTCCTGGTACCTGTCCGCCAGCAGGGATGGACAGAGGATGACGTTTATTGGTATGACCCCTGCCCACACTCAACTCAGCAGACAAGGCATGATTGCCTGCCCGGGCTGAGCCATAAGTGAGGACGTGAGAGAGAAGCCTGGGCTCATTGTTTAAACAGAGGCATGTAATCACAGGTGCCACAGGGTGACCATATTTGGCCTGCAGGCCAGAGCAACAGAAGTCAGCCTGCAGAGAGGGAGGGGCATGAAGACAGATGGACATGCAGAGGAGCCAGAGGGAGTGAGCTTCCAGCTCTCCAGACCACATTTCTGCATCCAGGCTCAATCCCTGCCCCTGGTTTCTAAGAGATTTCCCAGAATCCTTTCAACTCAGTGTCTTTTTTCTGTTTTTTTCATATATTAGGTTTTCTAATATATACATCCAGAACACCTTCCACAAGGGTGGTGATTCATAGTTGCTGAAGGCTCACTTGTTATCTTGTTTGGATTTCGCTTTTCACGCTACTCCAAGAAGACGACATGGGAGTCACCGTAGACATTTTATGGCCAAAGAGGCCCAGGCGACTGGCCAGTTCTCAAGGTCTCCCAGGAAGGGAGGCAGTCTTTGACCCAGACCCAGCATCACCTCCACCATGCCTCCTTGACCTTGAAACCATGCCTCCTTGATCTTGAAGTTTCCTCCAGAAAAAGGAACACTGGCTCCAAGGCATAATCAAAGGAGATGTGCAGCATTCCTAAGCACAGTCAGACATTTCCTGGGAGTACAGGAGCTTCAGCATGATCATTAGTTGTCACAACTTCACCAGCCTCCAATCAGCAGAGCTAGCCATGCCTCTGACTTTGAAAACAAAGGATGCAGAAAAGGAGAGATGCCTCCCTCTTATAAAAGTATGTGAAGCCTGTACTCTGACGATATTATTTTAGTATCCATCATATAATACTTTCGGAGAAGGCAATGGCGACCCACTCCAGTACTCTTGCCTAGAAAATCCCATAGACGAAGGAGCCTGGTGGGCTGCAGTCCATGGGGCCGCTGAGAGTTGGACACAACTGAAGCAACTTAGCAGCAGCAGCATACAATACTTTACATCTTTCTCCCTTCCTCCAGGGCACTTTAAACAAGGGATATATATGTTACATTTCTCTTCCTTGCCTTGGTCCTCACTCTGACATTTCCACCCAAAGTAGATTAACTCAGAAGTTGGCAGTCTATCCCGCTGGCCTGTGTCTGTGCTTGTACATATGTGTGTGTACACACACACACACACACACACACACACACAACACATGGATATCAAAAATTTTAAAACCAGCTTAAGATATAAATTCAGATACCATACAATTCACTTCATTTAAAATGTACAATTCAATGGTTTGGAGTATATTATACAATTTTTAAACTGTGGTCAATATGTACATATAACCTAAAATTTGGAGTTTGAGCAAATTCCGGGAGATAGATAGTGAAGTACAGGGAAGTCTGGTGTGCTACAGACCATGCGGCTGCAAACAGTCGGACAGGACTTACTGACTGAATGACAACAAGTGTACAATTCAGGCATTAATTACATTTGCAACATTGTGCAATGGTCACCATGATTTCTAACATTTTTTGCTCTGTCTCCCTCCCTTCCTTCCCACCTTCTGTTTTTATTTTTTAAGGAGAGAGGGAGAGTCCACCTCTCCTCCAGCCCTGGCACCCCAACGTGTGCTAATCACCACTGCACTGCTTCACTTTACATTCCACTATTAACCAACAGAGGCCAAGACTTGAAGGCAAGATATTGACTTAAGTGTGAATTTCTGCCTGCTCCCAAGTCCCCACAACACAGAGAGAATAACCTGCTTCTGGGAAGTCTCCTGGATGCCACACTCCCCTGCTGAAGGGGAACTGCTAAAGGTCAGGGCTATGTATCCTCAGGGGCTCAGCAAATGTCTGCAGAGTGGTCTTGGGGCCATGGTGGGCTGTACTGTGCACTGGCTGAGATGCAAGCACCTCAAGGAATGTACATAGATATGTTGAATTTCTCAAGGAATTCCCCCTTGCTGAAAGTTAGGTTGTTTTTTTTCCTTGTTACTTATTAAGGTTTATAGAAAGAACACACCTAAGTATCATTCTATTGGTGATGACAATTGAACAATACTCACAAACCATAATTCTTGAGTAAGCAATAATTATCAAAGATAATTGTACAATATTGAGAAGTATAGAACAAACTACAATTATCGGAGGACAATTGCTCTACCCATGCTTTATTCCTTCATCACTTTTGCTTGCCTATTACTTTGCACATGTCCTAACTGCTGTGAGAAAAGAACCTTCTGGAAATTCAATCTAATCGGGTGCTAATGTGAGCTTAGCATTTTCATGTGGTTGCTGGTAGCCAGTGGGGGAACATGGGTCCTGATACTGTATTAGGTGCCAAATCCTTACTTCTGGATTCTGGAGGCAGGCAGTGCCCCCCTTCCAGAATCCACTCTGAGAGGAAGAAAGGGAGGCAGGAAGGTGGCATTTCAGAGGAAAAGTGCAATTCTTAAACAGAGTCTCAGGGTGTCTGCACAGGAATCACTTATGAACTTGTCTGGAAGGCTCCCAGTGAGCCCCATCCCCTTCACCAAAAGCCATCATTGGGGATATCGTTACTGTCATTCATCATGCATGTGGACAATCAACAGCCCAGTCTCCTTGTGAGAGTTTTCTATGTAATTAAATGTGCTAGCCTGACACCACCCAAAGAAAAGACAATATCTTCTGGATGTAAAATGACTTTTATTTCATCCCAAGGGGCAGCATGCTGTTGCTAGGTGCCTATTTTTCTGCCTCTCAAATATAAAGTGACTAATGGGGTATAGTTCATAAAACATCTGCAAGGATGTAGTTATTCTTATGCTTCAGTGCCCTTTAAGATATTATCATCTGCCAACACTTGGACTATGTGCTATTATGCAAATTAGATATAATAAAGGAAGAAGGGAGAGGTTCTTTGCTCCTGAAAAATCATATTTATAAGGTTAATGAGATTTATATATATTACATCAGGGAACTGGGGTTAGAATGCAAGACTTTTTGAAATGTAGTAGTTGGCAACACTAAAGATTTGCTGGTGTTTTTCCCTGCACAAGATCAAAACTTTTCTTCTCTGTTGAGGTTTAATGAGATGAAAAAAAAAATTCCCACAAAATCAAAACACATAGACTCCAACTTCAAGAACAAGGCAGACATTCTAAGTTGAATGTTTTCAATTAGTAGTGCCAAGGACAGGAGAAGGGTTTTAAAAACACATAATTTTGCATTAAAAAATCAAGTTAAATATTTCAATGAGATATCCATTGAAGCCAGGAAAGTGGGCACTTTTATTTTTTGGATGAAAGGGAAAATACCAGGAAAATTCAATCTAATAAAAGAAAATACACATCCCCCCCAAAAAAAAACTGGAAAAAACTTATATACATATGTACATATATGCACACTTTATAGAACTATGAAGTATTCTATAAACAAACAGGAAAATGTTCTGAACTCAGTCTGGTCAAATAATGGGAAGTTATAATTTAGCAAATATTCTGATTATAGGGAACTGTCTGTATCTTACAGCATATGTCTATTTAGTGTTAAAATAGAAACACAACTAAGTTTGTACTTGCTAAAGAATCAGATATCAGCAAAATACACTCAACACTAAAATAATTCTGCTGATTAAGTTATCAGTGACGACTCAAAGGCACTTTAGGATCTTGGAGCACTTGGGACCAGTACTACAGACATGAAGTTACAGCTGTCCTTGCAGCTATCGTGTGCAAGCCCTGAATAACAGAGTTCCAGTTGATAGGATGTGGGATTAATCAAATGTAGGTATTCTGGAAAGGTTTTAGGAGGCCAGTAATGGTGGATCCGCCCAGAACACCCAGAAGTGGGTCAGGGCTGGGTCAGTTTTGCTCCTTACTGAGTACACATGCACATAATCCTGGGCACGTGGTTCCCCTGGGTGTTTACTGAATAAATATTGTGGATGAATGAATTATTAGTAGTGAATAACAGAAGGTTAAATTGGAATTTTTCTGTTGAGAACTTTTGCTGAGGCTCAAAGCAGAGCTGGATAACAAGTGGCCCAAAGAGAGATGAAGCTTGCATGTAAGCCTTGTTAGGAGTTGGCCAAAACGAGAGAGAGAGATGATAGAGGTATACAGATATGATTTTAGATAGACTACAGGGGAGTTCTAATAAGAAGTATTGTGCATTTATTTTCCTTTTCTTCTCATCAGAGGAGGGGAGGGAGTGCTTCCCCCATCCATGTGAGGTTGGCTCTAAAAGGCCCATTCACAGAGTAGGGAAGTCAGCCAAGAGCAGAGATAAAATCTCCCTTCTTGGTGGGTGCTTGCTGAACTGCAGGGTGTAGCGACAATAGGTGAGAATTCCTCTGTAGACCACGTGGATCCTGAGAATGGTAGCTGGACTTGAGTCCTCTTAATAGGACTGGCCAAAGGCCTTGACTGCCACAGGGAGGTGAACCTGGCATTAGATGGCCATATGGGGTATCCCATTGGTTTGGATCTGAAGGGGGGTCCTAAGAGTCAGCCAGAGAGGGTGGGTGGGAATGGGGCTTCCAAGGAGCCCATGAAAGTGCCTTACAAGAGAAGGAACCAGTACCCCAAAACTCCCATATTCAGAGGACATCAGTGGCTGTGTTACAGCAGACCCCACAGGGTAAAAAGACGTTTTTGCTTCTTCTCCTTTTCTCCCTACTCTTCCTCTACCTTGGAGAGTCAGAAGCAGATAGTGAAAGTCAAGAGACAACACAATAATCAAAGACTGTGCAATCTTTTTGAGCTTGGGTCAATCCTGAGCCAAGGGAAGATGAAACAGCTTTGAATTTGGCAGGAAACAGTTGTAAAATGTATATTGGATTGGGCTTTTTAATATTTTAACATGAGGACAGTTCATTAATAACCTGAAAGGGACCGAATAGTTCTGGAATCTGCCTGAGATATTGCCCAATGAAAGAAGGTTTGACAGCAATTTGGAAGGGCAGTGATAAGAGAGAGAAAAAGAAGCAATTTCCTGGTTGTATCCCACCAAGCCCAGCCCATTTGATAAACTTAGTTACAGACGAGTGAATGAATGAATGAGTGAAATCATTTCTGTATAATTTAGCTGGCACTATGTCCGCCTGTCCAATGCCCTGTTCACCTTATTTGCCTCCAGATGATGTCTCAGCTATAGGTAGGGGATCCACTGAGACCTCTCGCCCAGCTTCAGGGTGTGGCTGTGAAAGGTCACCCTGTTGGTGACTCAGGGAAGGTTGACTCCTTGCATTCCTGATTTCTCTCCAGTGTACTGTGGCTTGATCACTCATCACCATCTTATCAAACACTATGATTGCTAAGTGTTACTTTGGCCCCAATAAGAAATGACTCTCAGCGGGCACGTCAGCAAAGTGCCTGGGTGTGACATCACCCTCTGTTTGGTACAGGACGTCTCCACTCCAGGCTGCTCAGGACACTCCCCAGACAGTAGGCCTGAGAACTTGCTGAGAAGTGTGGGAACCCCTCTGTCCCAGGTCTCTGGGTGTTGCAGGGACCAACCCTGTGCTGGAAGGCTGAACGGTCCCTGCTTTTGCCATCTCTCCCCAGATGAGCACAGAACAGGGCCTTTTGTCAAGGCGCCTGTGAAATGATGTTGACAAGAAGATCTATTCTAACCCTGATCTTTAAGTGCAGGGCTCACAGTAGTCTCCAGGGCATCATCCCCATTTTTCTCTTGTAACTTAATTGCATTGCCCAGAACTGGCTGATCACTGGTCTCTCTCTTCTTCTAGGGCTGGAGTTTCTCATTATTCATGATTCTTCCTTCGGGTACAGAGTAGAGCCTCAAAAGATGATGGTTCAGTAAATGAGACTGATTTGCCCTGTGGGTCTCCTGGAGACAGGT
Source organism: Redunca redunca (assembly GCA_006410935.1). Taxonomy (NCBI): domain Eukaryota; kingdom Metazoa; phylum Chordata; class Mammalia; order Artiodactyla; family Bovidae; genus Redunca; species Redunca redunca. The sequence continues at coordinate 70,986 of SJYQ01004700.1, read as the reverse complement.
GGAGTTAGGGAGAAGACACATCCTCCAAAGGGAGTGGCAGAGGCATAGGTAGGGTGTAGGGGAGGGCTCGGCCAAAGGTCCGAGGTGAAGCAGGAGGACAGGTGAGCACAGGGCAGAGTGACAAGCCTCAGAAAATAAACTTGAAGCCAAAGGTCTCGGTAAACACAAGTCAAAATCTAGTTGCCTGGAGGTCAGGGTGCCTTCTCAGGGTACGACTCTTAGTCCAGAGCCCTGGATAGCCATGATGTCACCGCCTGTTTAGTGGCATCTTACAGGTCATCAACTCACTTTTCACAGCAGCCCAGAGAGAAGAAGATATTATTCTCTGGTCCAGAGAGGCTAAATGACATTCCTAATGATGCACACCTACTAAAGGAGGAAGTGTGATGACCTCAGATCATGTGATCCCATATCTGTGAGATTCCCAGCCACCCTGATCAAACTGAACTGTACAAGAGCATACAGAGCATTTCAGGACCCCTCAGGTGCCCCTTTTAAATAGTTTCAGGGCACTGTTAGGAGAGATGTTTCTCAGTTTTTATATATACTTTAGAGGTTCCTTCAACTCTGCCCTAGCAGAGCCCACTGGGCCAGGCAGTGCTCTCATTCCCAGGAAGAGCCATACACAGTCCCTCTGCCCGGGTCCCAGTGGTGACGCAGGAGCCTGTTGCAGAATCCAGCTCCGGGTTGGGCTCCACAGCTTGTGCTGGGCCTGGACGGGACAGATTGCTGGGATCCGGAAGTGCCTCTGCAGCCAACACACTTGCCGTATGGGAGAGGCTGCCGTGCCAAGGCTGTCATTTTCCGCTCCAAAATGTTGGGTGAGAAGTGAGGCAGGCAGCATCCTCCCCTCGGTGCCTCAGATGTGCAAGCTTTCCTTTCCACTGGTAACACCCAATATATTTCATTCTCTTCGGAGGGTTGTCTCAGCATAAAAAGAGTTCCTGAGATTTGGCATCCTCAGGGGTCTGATTTACAAAGTTGGGACCAGAAGGTGGAATTGCTTTCGAGGTTTTGTTCAGATTGTTAAAAGAGATGCCAAAAGATGTCTTTTTTATGTTCAGTTGGCTTCTTCTTTTAATGTCAATACCAGCTTAATGTTTTTAAGGTAACAAATGACACGTTGTGATACCTTGCCCAGTTAATTTTTAAAAGGAACTTTAGGGGGAGAGCCTGAAATTACTTTTTGTTTTTTAATGACAAAGCATATTTAGGCAGGCTAAATGTGGCAAAATAAAAAACAACAAAAAAAGTAAGTATCAGTTCGGAGACTTCTATTTACCAAAACTCATTTTAAAAGCAAGAAGAGACATGAAAGGTAAAAATTCTACGCAAATTCAAATAGTTTCCAAGGAAAATTCCTGTAACCTTGAAGAATAATAAAGGCTCATGGATATATTTGGAATTTCTGAATGGTAGGACTGTTTCCTGAGAGCATTTTAAACACCCAAGTGAAAAATGAGAACAAGGCCTAAATTGTTTGGTGAAGAGCAAAGAACTCTTCTTTGGTTTGAGAAAAAGAGAGGGGACTCTACGAGTCAAAAATGCTGTGAGGGTTGGAGTTTCACATAAAATATGATTGACGGTAGTTTTTTGCCAGAGAACTTCTTGCTAGATGCCATATGCAAAAAAAAAATGTATGTTATAATCATTTTTTAAAGCCCATTTCATGCCATCTTACATTCTCTGAGCTTTCCCCTTTGCTTTTTAGCCCCGAACAAGGTGTCAGGGTCTGAGCCTCTGCTGAGTGGGACCTGCCAGGCACACTCAGCCAAGCCCTTCTTTAGTCTTTGCAGGATCCTGGGCATCTGCAGCCCCATCCCTGCCCAGATTTGTGTTCATTTCAAGGCAGTGGAGCTTCTTTGCATTATTTTATATTCTTTCCAGCATTTCTAAGCCACTCAAACCTCAAAATTAGACATTACACTGAAACCTAATAAGGAGGATACCTGGTAGACTGACATACACAACTGCCCTCAAGTAGTTTATAATCCTTCGGTGTAGACAGTATTATGCAATAATAGCCAGCATTATCTGATGCATGTAATAAAGTCTAAGCACTTTGCAAATGCTAACAGGAGAGCAATTACTTCCATCTGAAAGGAGGGGAGAAGCCCTCATTCAAGCAGCATCAGTGCAAAAGAAACCTTGAGAGATGAATTGAGATTTAGCAGGGAAAGAGAAGCAGGCGGAAAGATCACTGGGGAGCACAGGCCTGGAGCCTGGATGTGCCTTAGGGAATCTCCAGCTCCTCTGGGCCTGGTACCAACATGCAGAATGGGACCTGGGGCTAAGGGGGAGGTTGGGCTGTGCCTTGGGAGGTTTGAGCACTGTGCGAAGGGCTTAGAGTTGATTCTGGAGGTTAAGGGAGGCCACGCCTTTGGGAGCAAAGAAATTTTAAAACTCAGGGGACCTGGGAAGAGTCTGAAACTGCATCTATTCCTATGCTCTACATGGTATGTGTGGTGAGTAGGAAGATGTGTCTGTGGCTTTCTCTAGTTTTTCACCTGTTCTGAAACCAGGTGTCAGAGCCAGGCTGGAAAAGAGGCTCACTGCCAGCTTCTCCCCAGAACCCCCTACTCCACGCATCTACAGTCAAGACATAGGCACAAAGGATGCCTCCAGTCCACCCACCCCTGGACAGGAAACACATTAAAAGGGAGACCTGGGGAGTGCTGGTTCCCTCCTCTGGGATCTCCTTGTGGTATTGCATTTCTGCACTACCTAAGGGTGTTTATTTACACATTTTAATGTCAAATAAATGGACAATTGTCCAATAACTGTAGCCATGAGGTTCAGATTTCTAACTTTCCCCCTTTGGCAACATCAACTCAATTGTTTAAAACAAAACATCAGACTCTCCATGATTTCCCTGCTCCTCCCATGGCTCAACACCAGACTGCAGCCTCTTGTCCATCTCTGACCATCACCACTGTCCCCAGCTAGCAACCAACAGAACCCTGCTGGCCTTGTCAACGTTTTATTTAATGAGAATAATGTGTCCTTCTCCCCTTCACCCCACTCCTCTCACACTTTTCCTTGGGGGCCAGGCTGAAAATCTTGTCCTCAGAGCCCTCTGCTCCATAGACCAACAGTACTGATGGAGTTTTCCAGAATGAAGCCTATGTTCTACTTGAGATGCATTCTGGCTATTTTACTACAATCATTAACCACTGTTGGAAATCACACCAGGTTGCTCATGAGAAGGCCTCCACATCTCAAGCGGTGGGCTGAAAGAAATGGGGAAGAGGTGGCACAGAATCTGGGGAAGGGACAGTCAAGGCCCCTTGAAGACTGAAGAGATGAGCCTCACAAGCAGTGGCTGCGAGGCTGTCAAGGCTGACTTTAGAAGTATGGAGTTTGGGCTCCAATTCAAATAAATACTTTAAAAAAAAAAAAAGAAAGAAAAAGAAGAAGTATGGAGGCTCAGAACCTGAGCTACCACTCAAGAAATGAGTATTTCCTGGATTCAAAGCATGCAAAGTTAACCAACAAGCACATGTTACTATGTGGTCAGATTTAGAGGCTCAGGAGCCTGGATGTGTCTGCCCCCCTCACCCCCACAGGTGTCTTTCCTCCCCATCTGACTGTGATCTTGCAAGGTGCAGGTGCCTGACTCACTTGTGACCCCACCCCCACCCCCCTTCACTCACAGTCCTGGGTATGGGCCTTGTACATGGTGGACACCAGTGACTGTGTGCTAAAGAGCACTGGCCTGTGCAAATGTTTGTTGAACTCTCCTGATGTACCGGACACTATATCAAGCCCTGAAGACAGACTTAGATAAATAAAGCCCAGTCCCTGAAGTCCAGAGGCTAAATGACCATGGTATATGTGAAGGGAAGAGCTAACATTTAGGTGAAATGACCTAAGACCTAAACAAAGGTAGAAGTAAAACAAATGAACAGGCGTAGAATGAGTCTGGCAAAACTTTGCTTTGATTGGCAGGGCAAAACTGCTCGTATTAACTGGACCCAGGGCAAGGAGCTCATCTACTTACCTTCTCCTTGTCTGGTAGAGCCAAAAGAAAGAAAACCACATCTTTGCCCCAGCAGGAGAATGTGCATGGACACATACCCCTTCTTCCCTCTCATCCCATCTCTGCATCTCTGGCAGCCGGACACTCAGAAACACAGAAGGTAGGACACACACCACCATAGTTTAGCTCAGAAACACAGAAGGGTCAGGACAAATGCACTGGAAAGAAGAAGATAGGAGGAAGTTGATTTGCAGGAAAAGTTTGGAGATAGAACTGCAGGTTTTCAGAACTTTCTAAAAGTTAAACGTGTGCACACACATGCACAGACACAATCTATCTACTTACCCTTTATTACCCATGCGTTGCCCTTTTTTCTTCGCTTTTAAAAGTGAAAATGAAGATACAGATGGCCAAGAAACACATAAAAGATGCTCAACATCGCTAATTATCAGAGAAATGCAAATCAAAACCACAAAATGAGTTATCACCTCACACCAGTCAGAATATCCAACATTTAAAAAGTCTACAAACAATAAATGCTGGAGAGGGTATGCAGAAAGGGGAACCCTCTTACACTGTTGTTGGGAATATAAATTGGTGTAGCCACTATGGAGAACAGTATGGAGATTCCCTAAGAAACTAAAAATATATTTATCATATGATCCAGCAATTCCACTACTGGGCATATATCCAGAGAAAATCAATATTCAAAAAGATACATGCACCCCTATGCTCACAGCACCACTATTTACAATAGCCAAGACATGGCAACAGATTTGATGTCCTAAATGTCGATCAGCAGATGAATGGAGAAAAGAAAAAAGGGTGTGGTACATATATACAATGGAACATTACACAGCCATAAAAAAGAATGAGATAATGTCATTTGTAGCAACATGGATGGACCTGGAGATTATCATAGTGAGTGAAACAAGTCAAAGGAAGACAAACACACCATATCACTTATATATAGCTTCTAAAAAAATGATACAACTGAACTTATTTACAAAACAGAAACAGACTCAGTCTTTGAGAATGGAACTCATGGTCACTAGTGGGGAAGGGTCAGGGGTAGGGAGAGATTGGGAGTTTGGGAGTGACATGTACATGCTATACTTAAAATATATAACCAACAAGGATATACTGTAGATAGCACAAAGGATGCTGCTCAATGTTGTAATAACCCAAATAGGAAAAGAATTTGAAAAAGAATGGATATATGTGTATGTATAACTGAATCACTTTGCTGTACACCCAAAACTAACACAACATTGTCAATCAACTATACTCCAATAAAAAAATTTTTAAATTATTTTAAAAAGAGAAGTAAAAATGAAGAAAACAGAGGACTAGGCTATTTATGGGGTGAAAGGAATTGAGGCTGGGTCAGAGGTGGAGCTTCCTGTTTTGTTACAAACTCTAAACCAGCGACCATGGCTCTCTCTCACCCTCTCGCTGGACTCACACCCTGCACCCCACCCCCTGCTTTGCTCCTCTTATAAAAATCCCTGGTTCCGTGAGAAAAATGAAAGAAAACACATATTACAAAATCTGTACAGTCCCATCTAATTTGCGTTTCTTTCTGAGTAACTACCGTCATTCCTACATTACTGCCTTCCTCCCACACCAATACTTTCTAATTTTAGAGTTAAGAGCATGGAACTTGACACTGGATATGTTTCCATTTACCATGAAAGGCATGTTTCTTCACAAACAACTGGAGGGCAGGCTTGGAAAACAGGTTTAAAGACCAGACTTTTAGAATTTTGGCACCCAATTCTCTGGAAATGTCCACCAACCAGGCAAGAGGCAGGAAGCATTGAGAACGAATATGTTCTCTGGCTTCTTTCTAGTGAAATGATTTAATTTTAAGACTTCCAATTCATAAAATAGCCTCAGCTAATTTTCCCAGGAAAAATTAGCATATTTTGTTTTTCTTCATTTTTCAAAGAATATTTGGGCCATGAAAAAGAATTTATACTGACTTTCCTTAAAAGACTTAATTGGGTACTGACCCCAGTGCTTTAGGAATGAATATAAAATAGTGAAAGAAGCAAGTTTGCTAGGGATAGAAACTTTTTTGTGATGTAGAAATGAGAGATCAGTTCAGCCTTCATGATAGTCACAAACAAAAATTAAACCAGAAAAAACCTGTCAGCTTGCTGTAGTCCATTTCTGTAATTTTGTAGATTTATAAATTTAGAAGTAGAAATAGCTTCTATTTCTACAGAAGGAAAGGCCAGGTCTTTGACTGTGAAGCTATTTTTCTATTTCCATGGATGTCCTCTTTACCTAAACTGTAGGTCAGTGCCTTTTATTTCCACTTATATAGTCAAATTATCAATATTTTCCTTTAATCATCATTTTATAAGAGGAAGAGTCAGAAACCACTCACTGTAGTTTTAAACATGTCATTTTTTGTTGTTTTTATTTTTTTATTGAAGGATAATTGCTTTACAGAATTTCATTGTTTTCTGTCAAACGTCAACACGAATCAGCTATGCTGCTGCTGCTGCTGCTAAATCGCTTTAGTCGTGTCCAACTCTGTGCGACCCCATAGACGGCAGCCCACCAGGCTCCCCCGTCCCTGGGATTCTCCAGGCAAGAACACTGCAGTGGGTTGCCATTTCCCTCTCCAATGCATGAAAGTGAAAATTGAAAGTGAAGTTGCTCAGTCGTGTCGACTCTTCGCAACCCCATGGACTGTAGCCTACCAGGCTCCTCCACCCATGGGATTTTCCAAGCAAGAGTACTGGAGTGGGTTGCCATTGCCTTCTCCATAGGTATACACGTATCCCTTCCCTCCTGAACGTCCCCTCCTATCTGCCTCCCCATCCCACCCCTCTAGGTTGATACAGAGCCCCTGTTTGAGTTTCCTGAGCCACAGAGCAAATTCCCCTCAGCTATCAATTTTACATATGGTAATCAGACATGACTGAGAAACTGAACTGAACTGAATGTAAGTTTCCATGTTACTCTCTCCATACATTTCACCCTCTCCTCCCCTCTCCCCATGTCCATAAGTCTATTCTCTATGTCTGTTTCTCCATTACTGCCCTGTAAATAAATTCTTCAGTACCATATTTCTAGATTCTGTATATGTGCTTTAGAATATGATATTTATCTTTCTCTTTCTGACTTATTTCACTCTGTATAATAGGTTCTAGGTTCATCCCCCTCATCAGAACTAACTCAAATGTGTTCCTTTTTATGGCTGAGTAAAATTCCATTGTGTATATGTACCACATCTTCTTTATCCATTCATCTGTCAATGGACATCTAGGTTGCTTCCATGTTCTAGCTACTGTAAATAGAGCTGCAATGAACAATGGGATACATGTGTCTTTTTCAATTTTGGTTTCCTCAGGGTATATGCCTAGGAGTGGGATTGCTGGGTCATATGGTGGTTTTATTCCTAGTTTTTAGAGGAATTTCCATACCGTCTTCAATAGTGGCTGTATCAATTTACATTCCCAACAGTGCACGAGCGTTCTCTTTTCTCCACACCCTCTCCACCATTTATTGTTTGGAGACTTTTTGATGATGGCCATTCTGACTGGTGTGAGTTGATATCTCATTGTAGTTTTGATTTGCATTTCTCTAATAATGAGTGATATTGAACATCTTTTCATATGTGTCAGCCATCTGTATGTGTTCTTTGGAGAAATGTCTTTTTAGGTCTTTTTCCCACTTTTTCATTGGGTTGTTTTTCTGGCATTGAGTTGTATGAGGTGCTTGTATATCTTGGAAATTAATCCTTTGTCAGTTGCTTCATTTGTTATTATTTTCTCCCATTTGGAGGGTTGTCTTTTCACCTTGCTTATAGTTTGCTTTGCTGTGCAAAGCCTTTTAAGTTTATTCAGGTCTAACTTATTTACTTTTGTTTTTATTTGCATTACTTTAGGAGGTGGGTCATTGAGGATCTTGCTTTGATTATGTCGAGTGTTCTGCCTGTGTTTTCCTCTAAGAGTTTTATAGTTTCTGGTCTTACATTTTGGTCTTTAATCCATTTTGAGTTTATGTTTGTGGATATCACCAGATGGTCAACACCAAAATCAGATTGATTATATTCTTTACTGCCAAAGATGGAGAAGCTCTATACAGTCAGCAAAAACAAGACAGGGAGCTGACTGTGGCTCAGATCATGAACTCCTTATTGCCAAATTCAGACTTAAATTGAAGAAAAGGGGGAAAACCATTAGACCATTCAGGTATGACCTAAATCAAATCCCTTATGATTATCCAGTGGAAGTGAGAAATAGATTTAAAGGACTAGATCTGATAGACAGAATGCCTGATGAACTATGGACGGAGGTTCATGACATTGTACAGGAGACAGGGATCAAGACCATCCCCAAGAAAAAGAAATGCAAAAAAGCAAAATGGCTCTCTGAGAAGGCCTTACAAATAGCTGTGAAAAGAAGAGAAGTGAAAAGCAAAGGAGAAGAGGAAAGATATACCCATTTGAATGCAGCGTTCCAAAGAATAGCAAGGAGAGATAAGAAAATCTTCCTCAGTGATCAATGAAAAGAAATAGAGAAAAACAATAGAATGGGAAAGACTAGAGGTCTCTTCAAGAAAATCAGAGATACCAAGGGAACATTTATGCAAAGATGGTCTCAATAAAGGACAGAAATGGTAGGGACCTTAGAGAAGCAGAAGATATTAAGAAAAGGTGGCAAGAATACACAGAAGAACTGTACAAAAAAGATAATCACGATGGTGTGATCACTCACCTAGAGCCAGACATCCTGGAATGTGAAGTCAAGTGGGCCTTAGGAAGCATCACTACGAACAAAGCTAGTGGAGGTGATGGAATTCCAGTTGAGCTATTTCAAATCCTAAAAGATGATGCTGTGAAAGTGCTACACTCAATATGCCAGCAAATTTGGAAAACTCAGCAGTGGCCACAGGACTGGAAAAGATCAGCTTTCATTCCAATCCCAAAGAAAGGCAATGCCAAAGAATGCTCAAACTACCACACAATTGCACTCATCTCACACACTAGTAAAGTAATGCTCACAATTCTCCAAGCCAGGCTTCAGCAATATGTGAAGTGTGAACTTCCAGATGTTCAAGCTGGATTTAGAAAAGGCAGAGGAACCAGAGATCAAATTGTCAACATCTGCTGGATCATCAAAAAAGCAAGAGACTTCCAGAAAAACATCTATTCCTGCTTTATTGACTAAGCCAAAGCCTTTGACTGTGTGGATCACAATAAACTGTGGAAAATTCTTCAAGAGATGGGAATACCAGACCACCTGACCTGCCTCTTGAGAAATTTGTATGCAGGTCAGGAAGCAACAGCTAGAACTGGACGTGGAACAACAGACTGGTTCCACATAGGAAAAGGAGTACGTCAAGGCTGTACATTGTCACCCTGCTTATTTAACTTATACGCAGAGTGTACATCATGAGAAATGCTGGGCTGGAAGAAGTACAGACTGGAATCAAGATTGCTGGGAGAAATATCAGTAACCTCAGATATGTAGATGATACCACCATTATGGCAGAAAGCAAAGAACTAAAGAGCCTCTTGATGAAAGTGGAGAGTGAAAAAGTTGACTTAAAGCTCAACATTCAGAAAACTAAGATCATGGCATCTGGTCCCATCACTTCATGGCAAATAGATGGGGAAACAGTGGCTGAGTTTATTTCGAGGGGCTCCAAAATCACTGTAGATGGCGATTATAGCCATGAAATTAAAAGATGCTTACTCCTTGGAAGGAAAATTATGACCAACCTAGATAGCATATTCAAAAGCAGAGACATTACTTTGCCAACTAAGGTCCGTCTAGTCAAGGCTATGGTTTTTCCAGTAGTCATGTATGGATGTGAGAGATGGACTATAAAGAATGCTGAGTGCCAAAGAATTGATGGTTTTGAACTGTGGTGTTGGAGAAGACTCTTTTTTTTTTTTTATAGTCTGTCATTTATTTTATTTTATTTTTATTTTTTAATTTTTTTAAAATTTTTATTTTAACTTTAGTTTACATTACTGTATTGCTTTTGCCAAACATTAACATGAATTCACCACGAGTGTACAAGCGTTCCCAAACATGAATCCCCTCCCACCTCCCACCCCATGCCATCCCTCTGGGTCCTCTCCTTGCACCAGTCCCAAGCATCCTGCATTCTGCATCTGACATCAACTGGCGATTCGTTTCTTGCTTGATAGTATACATGTTTCAATGCCATTCTCCCATCTCATCCCACCCTCTCCCTCCCTCTCTCCCCCAGAGTCCAACAGTTCACTCTATAGATCTGAGTCCCAATGAATCAACTCTTTGCATCAGGTGTCCAAAGTACTGGAGTTTCAGCTTCAGCATC
>SJYQ01004700.1:37125-57718 GCA_006410935.1 Redunca redunca | reverse complement strand
GAGAGTGTTTCCTGGTGTTTGGAAACCTCTCTTCTTAAAGTTCCTTTCCCGGGTCGGCCTTCCCTATCCGGGACGGAGCTCCCTCCCCACCTCCTTTGTCTCTTTTTTCATCTTTTATATTTTTTCCCTACCTGTTTTTGAAGGCAATGATCTGCTTTTCTGGGTGCTTGATGTCCTCTGCCAGCATTCAGAAGTTGTTTTGTGGAGTTTGCTTGGCGCTGAAATGTTTTTTTGAGAAATTTGTGAGGGAGAAAGTAATCTCCTCGTCCTAATCCTCCGCCATCTTCCCAGAATTCTGGAGAAGACTCTTGAGAGTCCCTTGGACTGCAAGGAGATCCAACCAGTCCATCCTAAAGGAGATCAGTCCTGTGTTCACTGGTAGGACTGATGTTGAAGCTGGAACTCCAGTACTTTGGCCACCTGATGTGAAGAGCTGACTCATTTGAAAAGACCCTGATGCTGGGAAAGATTGGGGGCAGGAGTAGAAGGGGATGACAGAGCATGAGATGGTTGGATGGCATCACTGACTCAATGGACATGAGTTTGAGTAAACTCCAGGAGTTGGTGATGGACAGGGAGGCCTGGAGTGCTGCGGTTCATGGGGTTGCAAAGAGTTGGACATGACTGAGCGTCTGAACTCAGCTGAACTGATGGTGTTAGGAAGTGTTCTAAGTTCATTCTTTTACATGTAACTGTCCAGTTTTCCCAGCACCATTTATTGAAGAGGTTGTCTTTGCAACATTGTATATCCTTGCCTTCTTTGTCAAAAATAAGGTACCCATCAGTGCATGGGTTTATTTCTGGGCTTTCCATCTTGTTCCACTTGTCTATATTTCTGTTTTTGTGCCAGTACTATACTGTCTTGATGACTGCAGCTTTGTAGTATAATCTGAAGTCAGAAAGGTTGATTCCTACAGCTCCATTCTTCTTTCTCAAGACTGCTTTGGCTATTTGAGGTATTTTGTGATTCCCTATGAATTGTAAAATTTTTTGTTCTAGTTCTGTGAAAAATGACATTGGTAATTTGATAGGGATCACATTAAATATGTAGATTGTATTTGGTAGTATTGTGATTTTCACAATATTGATTCTTTCTACCCAGGAACATGGAATCTCTCTCCATCTGTTTAAGTCATCTTTTATTTCTTTCATCAGTGTCTTATAATTTTCTGTGTACAGTTCTTTTGTCTCCTTAGGTAAGTTTATTCCTAGATATTTAATTCTTTTTTGCAATAGTGAATGGGATAGATTCCTTAATTTCTCTTTCTGATTTTCCATTGTTAGTATATAGAAATGCAAGTGATTTCTGTGTATTGATTTTGTATTCTGAAACTTTGCTAAATTCACTGATTAGTTCTAGTAATTTTCTGATACTATTTTTAGGGTTTTCTATGTACAGTATCATGTCATCTGAAAACAGTGAGAGTTTTACTTCTTTCCTGATCTGGATTCTTTTTATTTCTTTTTCTTCTCTGATTGCTGTAGCTAGGACTTCCAGAACTGTTTTGAATAATAGTGGTGAAAGTGCATACCCTTGTCTTGTTCCTGATCTTGGGGGAATGCTTTCAGTTTTCACCATTGAAGATAATGTTTGCTGTAGGCTCATCATATATGGCCTTTACTATGTTGAGGTAGGTTCCTTCTTTGCCCATTTTTTGAAGAGTTTTAATCATAAATGGGTGCTGAATTTTGTCAAAGGCTTTTTCTGCATCTATTGAGATTATCATATGGTTTTTATCTTTCAATTTGTTAATATGGTGTATCACATTGATTGATTTGTGTATATTGAAGAATCCTTGAATTCCTGGAATAAACCCAACTTGATCATGGTGTATGAGCTTTTTGATGTGTTGCTGAATTCTGTTTGCTAAAATTTTGTTGACGATTTTTGCATCTATGTTCATCAGTGATATTGGCCTTTCTTTTTTTGTGTTATCTTTGTCTGGTTTTGGTATCAGGGTGATGGTGGCCTCATAGAATGAGTTTGGAAGTGTCCCTTCCTGTGCAATTTTTTGAAAGAGTTTTAAAAGGATATGCATTAGCTCTTCTCTAAATGTGTTTAAATAAAATTCTCCTGTGAAGCCAGCTGGTCCTGGGCTTTTGTTTTGGGGGAGATTTTTGATCACAGCTTCAATTTCAGTGCTTGTAATTGGGTTGTTCATAATTTCTATTTCTTCCTGGTTCAGTCTTGGAAGAGTGAACTTTTTTGGAATCTGTCCATTTCTTCCAGATTATCCATTTTATTGCCATATAGTTGTTCATAATATTCTCTTATGTGATGTGATGTGAAGCTGCTCAATCGTGTCCGATTCTTTGCAACCCCATGGACTGTAGCCTACCAGGCTCCTCCCTCCATGGGATTCTCCAGGCAAGAGTACTGGAGTGGGTTGCCATTTCCTTCTCCAGGGGATCTTCCCAACCCAGGGATTGAACCTGGGTCTCCCGCACTGCAGGCAGACGCTTTAACCTCTGAGCCACCAGGGAAGCCCCAATATTCTCTTATAATCCTTTGTACTTCTGCATTGTCTGTTGTAACCTCTCCTTTTTCATTTCTGATTTTGTTGATTTGATTCTTCTCTTTTTTTCTTGAATCCAGCTAAAGGTTTGTCAATTTTGTTTATCTTCTCAAAGAACCAGCTTTTAGTTTTATTCATCTTTACTATTGTTTCTTTCATTTCTTTCTGCTTGGTTCTGTGATTTCTTTCCTTCTGCTAATTTTGCGGGGGGTTTTTTGTTCTTCTTTTTTGAATTGTTTTAGGTGTAAAGTTAGGTTATCTATTCGATATTTTTCTTGTTTCTTGAGGTAGGACTGTATTGCTATAAACGTCCCTTTTAGAAATGCTTTTGCTACATCCCATAGGTTTTGAGTTGTCATGTTTTCATTGTCATTTGTTTCCAGAAATTTTCTGATTTCCCTTTTGACTTCTTCAGTAACCTGTTGGTTATTGAAATGTGTTGTTTAATCTCTATGTGTTGGTGTTTCTTACATCTTTTTTCTTGTACTTGATATCTAGACTCATAGCATTGTGGTCAGAGAAGATGCTTGATATGATTCCAATTTTCTTAAATTTACTGTTTGATTTGTGACCCAAGATGTGGTCTATCCTGGAGAATGTCTCATGTGCACTTGAGAAGAAGGTGTATTCTTCTGCTTTTGGATGCAATGTCCTGAAGATATCAATGAAATCCATCTCATCTAATGTATCATGTAAGATTTGTGTTTCCTTCTTAATTTTCAGTTTTGATGATTGGTCCATTGGTATGAGTGGGGTGTTAAAGTATCCTACTATTATTGTGTTACTGTCAATTTCTCCTTTTGTCATTAGTGTTTGTCTTATGTATTGAGGTGTTCCTGTGTTGGGTGCATCGATATTTACAATTGTTATGTCTTCCTCTTGGATTTATCGCTTGATCATTATGTAGTGTCCTTTCTTATCTCTGTAATCTTCTTTATTTTAAGGTCTATTTTGCCTGATATGAAGATTGCTACTCCAGCTTTCTTTTGCTTTCCATTTGCATGGAATATATTTTTCCATCCTCACTTTCAGTCTCTATGTGTCTTCAGGTCTGAAGTGGGTTTCTTGTAGACAGCACATATACCGGTCTTGTTTTTATATCCATTCAGCCAGTCTGTGTCTTTTGCTTGGAGCATTTAATCTATTTACATTTAAAGTAATTATTGATATATATGTTCCTATTGCCATTTTCTTAATTGTTTGGGGTTGACTTTGTAGATCTGTTTTCTTCTCTTGTATTTCTTGACTATATAAGTCCCTTTAACATTTGTTGTAAAGCTGCTTTGGTGGTACTGAATTCTCTTAACTTTTGCTTGTCTGAAAAGCTTTTTATTTCTCCATCAATTGTGAAAGAGATCCTTGCTGGGTACAATAATCTTGGTTGTAGATTTTTTTCCATTTTAGTACTTTAAATATATCTTGCCATTTGCTTCTGGCCTGCAGAGTTTCTGCTGAAAGATCAGCTGTTAAGAGTATGGGGTTTCCCTTTTATGTTACTTGTTGCTTCTCCCTTGCTGCTTTTAATATTCTTTCTTTGTGTTTAGTCTTTGTTAGCTTGATTAATATGTGTTGCAGCCTGTTTCTCTTTAGGTTTATTCCGTGTGGGACTCTTTGTGCCTCTTGGAGTTGACTATTTCCTTTTCCTTGTTGGGGAAATTTTCAACCATATTCTTTTCAAAATTCTTCTCATACCCTTTCTTTTTCTCTTCTTCTTCTGAGACCCCTATAATTTGAATGTTGGTGCATTTGATATTGTCCCAGAAGTCTCTGAGACTATCTTCAGCTCTTTTCTTATACTTTATTCTCCTCTTTAGAAGTTATTTCCACCATTTTATATTCCAGCTCACTGATTCATTCTTCTGCTTCAGATATTCTGCTATTGATTCCTTCTAAAGCATTTTTAATTTCAGTAATTGTTGTTTGTCTCTGTATGGTTATTCTTTAACTCTTCTAGGTGTTTGTTAATTGATTCTTGCATTTTCTCCATTGTGTTTTCAAAGTTTTTGATCATCTTTACTATCATTATTCTGAATTCTTTTTCAGGTAGTTTACTTATTTCTTTTTCTGTGTTCCTAGTTTGTTCCTTCATTGATATAGTATTTCTCTGCCTTTTCATTATTTTTTTTTAACTTATTGTGTTTGAGGTATCCTTTTCCCAGGCTTCAAGGTTGAATTATTTCTTCCTTTTGGTTTCTGCCCTCCTAAGATTGGTCAAATGGTTTGTGTAAGCTTCATATAGGGTGAGATTTGTGCTGAGTTTTTGTTTATTTGTTTTTCTTCTGATGGGCAAGGCTGAGTGACGTGGTAATCCTGTCTGCTGATGATTTGGATTGTATTTTTGTTTTGTTTGTTGTTTGTGAGGCATCCTGCACAGAGTGCTACTGGTAGTTGGGTGATGCTGATTGTTGTATTCAGGTGGTTTACTTTGTGTGAGTTCTCACTATTTGATGTTTCCTAGAGTTAGTTCATGAGAAACACAGGACTGGAAGAAACATAAGCTGGAATCAAGATTGCTGGGAGAAATATCAATAACCTCAGATATGCAGATGACACCATCCTTATGGCAGAAAGTGAAGGGGAACTAAAAAGCCTCTTGATGAAAGTGAAAGAGGAGAGTGAAAAAGTTGGCCTAAAGCTGAACACTCAGAAAACGAAGATCATGGCATCTGGTCCCATCACTTCATGGGAAATAGACGGGGAAACAGTGGAAACAGTGTTAGACTTTATTTTGGGGGGCTCCAAAATCACTGCAGATGGTGACTGCAGCCATGAAATTAAGACGCTTACTCCTTGGAAGAAAAGTTGTNCTGATGCTGGGAAGGATTGGGGGCAGGAGGAAAAGGGGACGACAGAGGATGAGATGGCTGGATGGCATCACTGACTTGATGGACGTGACTCTGAGTGAACTCTGGGAGTTGGTGATGGACAGGGAGGCCTGGCGTGCTGCTATTCATGGGGTCGCAAAGAGTCAGACACGACTGAGCGACTGAACTGAACTGAACTGAGGGTTAGTTCTCTGGTGGTCTAGGGTCTTTGAGTCAGTGCTCCCACTCCAGAGGTTCAGGGCTTGATGTCTTATGTTTTGTAAACAATGATATTGCTGACCTTGGTAGCACTTGGCCTGCATGCCCACTGGCGAGGGGCCACTTTTGTCTGTCTTAGTGTATCAGTAATCTTTGAAGACTCCTTGCCGCTGCTGCCCAGAGAGAATAAACATGTCTGCAGCCCCCGCAGCTCCTCAAGTCTTCCTCCAGCTTCCCTGGTTGCACTTTATCTACCCAGTGCACTGCTGCACAGCAGCCAAACCATAGCTCCCTCCATCAGTGCTAGAAGGCAGGTGCTACACCAATGACACATGTCATGTTAAGCGGGACTCCTGCTTGTTCAGTGTCTATGTCACCTGCCTGTTCCCCCTGCCCCCACCATACCTATCCTCCCAGGAGGACAGCACAGTGCCCAGTACACTGGCCCAGGTGTTTGGCCTGCTTTTCTTTCCAGTCCAGAGCTGCTACAACCAACAAAGAGCACTTTCTTCTCCTGTGACCAGCTCTTGGGCAAAGCAAAGTCTCTCCAACTCCTCTCTTCTACCTCATCCCTCAAAACAAGCAAATCAGCAATCAGCTCCCCTTTTAGAGAACTTACTGCTAATTCCTCTGTGGAAATGGATGTCAGGCACTGAAAATGATGAGCAGGAAGAAGTTGGGGAATCTCCTCAGCTCTCCAAGACTCTCCTTGATTAGAGCCTGACATTCTTCTCCATACATGGCTGGCAGGAGCTTCTTCCAGTTGGTATTGGATACCGAGAAAACCTGTAGAGACAGGAGGCAAAATTAAATTTGATCTAGCTTACCTGCTGGGTGAACTGATCAGCAGAATTCTTAGCTATTGTGTAGGTACCTACCCAGGAATGCAAACTCTGCGACCTCTCTACCCCATGTCCGAAGCAGACTTGGCTTAACAATCACAAGTTCTTTCCTGGTGAGCCTGGATGCCGCCCAGAATGCTTCTTAACAAGGTGCTAGAGGCAACCACTAGAAACTCTTTGGATTAGGCCTATGAGATGGACTTAGTTGTCATTTCTGTCCCACTCTGTCCCATATCCTGGGTGCTCTGCTATATCCACCTTGCAAGAAAGCTTGACTTCTCCTCTTGTCTTAAGAACAAGAGAGAAGCATTAGCTTTCTTGACCCTCACCTCCACTGGGGTGTGTCAGGTCTCAGGTTTTTAGCAGATCTTAACATTTACCCAATTAGTTTGTGCATATGAACTATTCAGGGGCTAACTACATGCCTATCAGAAATTTGAGACATCGGTCTAAACATGGGCAAAGGAGTTCTTATGTGTGGATGGGACATTTTATTCAAGTTAATGGAGAGGCCAGTGGGCCCACTTTCTGCTAGTTCCTCATCAGAAGGCCTGTGAGCCTGGCAGCTGAGGCTCCTCACAAGCAGGAGAGGGAGGAGGTGATTGAGGCAGTGGTTTTCTTCATGCTCGTGCCCTCCTCTGTGGCCTTTTATGAGGCACTTGGAAGAGTGCACACATCTAGTTTGTTTTCACGCAGACAAACGGTAGGGTTTGGGGAGCCTGGAGGGATTTCCTATGCCACTTCCTCAGATGTGGGTCTTGTTAGCATTGCCATACTCTGACAAGCCTACCTTCTTACAATTGTATAAATCATCTGAAGGCAGGGAGCTGTGGCTCTGGGGAGGAGAGCATTTCTCATGTGAACATGGAAATACAGGCGTCCTGTTCACCCAGGCATGTGGTTGCAAGAGGACTTAGAAACAACCTTTCTTTCCCCAAACTGCCCAGCTGCCACTGTGGCACAGATTTGAACCACTGAAGCATTATTTGGGGGAAATGAAGTCATAACTGAAGGAGAGCATCACAGAATAGACGGTGTGAATCATACATACATCTCCCTGGCCAGCCTCTGGAGTTGAAGCCCAGGGGTTATGGCTGAATTATCAAGCATGTGTCCTGTGACAGTGACTCAGGTTCATTGGACTGGCCACCTAGATGATATTTCTGGAAACTTGGAGCTCCATGGCAGAACATGAATTACTGCTATGAGCCAAACTCTATGCCTCACTTATATCATAAATCAGCTGGAATGAAGTTAAAAGTCACCACTCATAATGTAAACCTATATCCAGAACTGAGACATGGTTTTGATTTAAGACATACCGTAGTCCTGAGAAGAGTTCAGACTAGTAAACACCAGGGATCTCTTGATCGTATCTGGTTAAAGATGAATTGTGGGCCTCTGACTGTATATTAGGATCTGGAAAGGGGGGTTTGAACTGTTTTGTATTTCTGATAAGTATCTTCATATTCAAACAGCTAAAAACATTTGCCATTTAAAATTTTCATGCAGCAAAATACACCACATACTGATTTCTGAGGCAATGGTTTAAAAACAAAAACAAAAAAACCTAAACACACTCTTCTCTTAAGGTAATGCTTGGGCCTGATTCTACATATTTGACATATTCCAAGTCTTTAATCCTTTTAACTTTTTAAAAATTTCCAGCAAAGTATTTACTTAAATGCAAAATATCCTAAGGCTTAGGTTCCTGATTCCAGTATGAAAGAAAGTCCTTCTAGGTTCACTGCCATTTGCCAAGCTGCAATGACTGACACATGCTGTGACTAAAAAGGGCCTCATCTTCCCTGTTTCAGAGCATCAGCTCCCTCCCCCTCCTAAGCCCTTGGTTTTCTGCAGTGACTCACTATCCTTCTCCTCATAGGCCTCTCCCCTTCCTGCAAGTGAGCCTTTGAAATTCCCACTTTAAGGGATAAAAATAGAAGGGAAAAAAAAAGAGAATTCTGCCAAGAGAAAGAGTCCTCTCAGTATATCTTTAACAGGAATACCTTAGCCTTCATTCTGAAGCTCTTGAGAACATAGAACCATTTCAGGGGAACGTTCTAAGCACTAGAAACCACTCCATCTGCCTTCTTGCCTTCCATTCCTAGACACTAGTGAGTCCTGACTGGCATCTTCCATCTCCCCAGGCTGCATTCTCTGGGTTTTCTATGTGCTTCTCTGCCAAATGGGTCCTGAGTCTCCAGAAAAGTTGGCTCCTTTTTCCATCCTGGTGTATAACAGAAAGACTGGGGAAAAGAGAATTTCTTGAAAATGAATCCCAGACAGTTCATTCCTGGACCTGGCACTGACTCTGTCTGTGGTATTGAGAAGTTCAGGGCCAGTGTCTCTGGTTTCACTTCCTCATATCACATAGGAGGGACCAGAAGACCTCCAAGGCCCCACCCAGGTCTAGCAGGATAGAATCTACCCTCTTTCAGCAAGCCCTGGAACTGGGCTTCACAGAACTGATCACTCCTAGCTGGGGCCAAGTGGCTGGTTCTGCTCTGAGAATGTGGTGGGAGGGGCAGGGAGAGGGAAGCGCAGAATTACAGAAGTAGGTGGGGCAGTCAGCTAGTACTTTGCAAAAGGACAGATAGAACAGTAAGGAGGGAGGAAAACAAACACTATAGGCTTCCCTGGTAGCTCAACTGGTAAAGAATCTGCCTGCCATGCAGGAGACCAGGGTTTGATCCTTGGGTTGGGAGGATTCCCAGGAGGAAGGTGTGGCAGCCCACTCTAGTATTTTTGCCTGGAGAATTCCCAGGACAGAGAAACCTGGTGGGCTACACCAGTTCTACAATCAATGGGGTCGCAAAGAGTTGGACAAGACTAAGCGACTATATATATTTATATATATATACATATATATATATATGTACCCTCTCATTATATGTGACATCTAAAATTACGAAA
Source organism: Redunca redunca (assembly GCA_006410935.1). NCBI lineage: Eukaryota > Metazoa > Chordata > Mammalia > Artiodactyla > Bovidae > Redunca > Redunca redunca. The sequence goes on along the minus strand of SJYQ01004700.1, from coordinate 48,421 downwards.
CTCACAGGAACAGAGAACAGATTGGCAGTTGCTAAAGGGAAGGGTGTGGAGGTGGGGAAAATGGGTGAAGATGGTAAAAAGGTTTTATAAACTTTCAGTTATAAGATGAGTAAGTTCTAGGGATGTATTATATAGCACGGTGACTATAATTCACAATACTGTATTGTATATTTGAAAGTTGATAAGTGTATATTCTAAAAGTTCTCATCACACACACAAAATGTAACGGTGTGAGGTGGTAGATGTGTTAACTAATCTTATTTTGCAATATACACATATATCAAATCACTACCTTGTACACCTTAACCTTACATAATGTTGTAAGTCAATTATATCTCAGTAAAGCTGGGGAAAAAATAAGGACAAACAATGGGTGCATGGAAAGATGTTCAACATCATTAATTATCAGAGAAGTGCAAATCAAAACTACAAGGAGATATCACCTGAGACTTGTTAGAATGACTGTCATCAAAAAGGACACATAACAAATGTTGGCTAGGATGTAGAAGAAAGAAAACCATTGTACATTGTTGGTGGGAATGTTGGTGTAGCCTCTTTGGGAAACAATATTCAGATTCCTGAAAAAAACTAAAATTAGACCTACGTGGGAGAAGGGGATGACAGAGGATGAGATGGCTGGATGGCATCACTGACTCGATGGACATGAGTCTGAGTGAACTCCAGGAGTTGGTGATGGACAGGGAGGCCTGGTGTGCTGCGATTCATGGGGTCACAAAGAGTCGGACATGACTGAGTGACTGAACTGAACTGAACTGATGACCCAGCAATTCCACTTCTGGTCATATATATCTGAAACAAAAGTACTAATTCAGAAAGCTACATGCACCCCAATGTTCATAGCAGCATTATTTATAATAACCAAGATATGGACCTGGATAGCATATTAAAAAGCAGAGACATTACTTTGCCAACAAAGGTCCATCTAATCCAGGTTATGGTTTTTCCAGTAGTCATGTACGGATGTGAGAGTTGGACTGTGAAGAAAGCTGAGTGCTGAAGAACTGATGCTTTTGAACTGTGGTGTTGGAGAAGACTCTTAAGAGTCCCTTGGACTGCAAGGGGATCCAACCAGTCCATCCTAAAGGAGATCAGTCCTGAGTGTTCATTGGAATACTCCAATACTTTGGCCACCTGATGCGAGGAACTGACTTATTTGAAAAGACCCTGATACTGGGAAAGATTGAAGGTGAGAAGAAAAGGAGACGACAGAGGATGAGATGGTTGGATGTCATCACCGACTCAATGGACATGAGTTTGAGTAAACTCCAGGAGTTGGTGATGGACAGAGAGGCCTGGCATGCTGCATTCCATGGGGTTGCAAAGAGTTGGATGCAACTGAGTGACTGCACTGAAGATATGTAAACAACTTTAGTGTCCATCAACAGGTGAAAGGATAAAGAAGATGTGCACACACAACAGACTACTACTCAGCCATTAAAAAGAATGAAATGCTGCCATTTGCAACAACATGCATGAACTTGGAGGCTATTATACTTAGTGAAATAAGTCAGAGAAAGATAAATACTGTATGATATTACTTGTATGTGAAATAAAAAAAATAAAACAAACTAGTGAATATAACAAAGGAACAGACTCATAGATATAGAGAACAAAATGGTGGTTACCAGTGCGGGGAGAGAAGTGGGGAGGAGAGAGATATAGGTATGCAATTAAGAAGTACAAACTACTATGTATAAAATAAGCTACAAGTATATATTGTACAGTACAGGGAATACAGCCAATTTTTTATAATAAGTGTAAATGGAGTATGTGTGCTTAGTCACTTCAGTCATATCCGACTCTCTGCGACCGCATGGACCATGGCCAGCCAGGCTCCTCTGTCCATGCGATTCTCCAGGCAAGAATACTGGAGTAGGTTGCCATTTCCTTCTCCAGTGATAAAGTATGAAGTGAGTGAAGTGGGTGAAGTGAAGTTTCTCAGTCGTGTCCGACTCTTTGCGACCCCATGGACTACAGCCTACCAGGCTCCTCTGTGCATGGGATTCTCCAGGCAAAGAGTACTGGAATGGGTTTCCATTTCCTTCTCCAAATGGAGTATAACTTTTAAAAATTGTGAATCACTGTCATACACCTGACACCTATATAATACTGTAAATCAACTATACCTCAATTTTTAAGTGTGCTATTTAAAAAGAAGAAACTGAAAAAAAAAATCAAGGATGAACATATATATGGCATTTTACAGTTCAGAGAAGCTTTCACTTACATTATCTGCTTATTATCTCATGAGCAGAATTTCTTAAACAGAAGAAGTAGGTCTCTCTGTTTAAAAAAAACAATCCCTCAAGCCTCTTATCACTGATCTAAATTATTTCACTATGTTTCTTGACTATATCCAAACTAAATATAAGCTAGATATGAAATTTGATGCAAACCTCTTAAACTTTATGGCACTTAGGGAAGTGTCTGGTTTTGCTGAAACTAAGTTGCCAACACAGATTTAATGGTAGATTTAGAGCAGGTCTGGGTTGGCTTCTGCACTTGGCCATAGAAACACTGTTGGCACAGGATGCCTGGGCACTGGGTGCATGGTGGGATAACTGCAGAGCTTTTTTGCCACTTCAAGATCATCACTTTCATATTGAACCAAAGTTCTGCCAGGAGTGAGCCTTGAAAGCCATCTCTAACTGTGGCCATCTGAGACTTCTGCCTCTTCCGCTTAAAGATAAGGTTCATGCCTTGCTGGCCAATTCTTGCTGCAAGCTGTTAGCTAAAACCAGCGTAGAGACACGGATGTGTGTCTGCATGCCTGTGAGTGTGGGCTCTGGCTTCTGGCAGGCTTTTCCTGTGACATGCTCTGGGGAGGCCCAGGTCTCTCACTTCACTAAGGGTAATGCCTTCACAGCCTGCAGGCCCCGAAGAGCCAGGAGGCACTTGAGGCTTGGTGGTCACCCAAATGACCCAGAAGTGGCTCAGGTAATTTGGGGGATCATCACTGCAGAACTCTCAGTGCTACATAGACCTGTTAAGAAGCAGTGGTCTGAGCTATAAGATATCACATTCTGTTTTAAAGCCCTGCTCCTGCTTTTTGATAACTGTCATCTAATCCCAAGTCACCAAACCTCCCTGCATGTCAATTTTTTTCTCTGAAAGATGGAAACATTAATAACACCTGCTCATCTAATCTTACAGGATTGCTACAGTGCAGTGGTTCTCAAAGTGTGAGCCCCAGAACAGCCCACAAGCAGCACCTGCAAATGAAAAATGCAAATTCTTAGGTCCCACCCCAGACCTACAGAATCGGCACTTGTGGGTTGTGGGCAAGCAATTTGTGTTTGAAAAAACCCTCTAGGTAATTCTGATGCCTTCTAGAGTCTGCTAAAAAGAGAGGAGATAATGAAGGCGAAGAGTCTACAAACTGCAATGCCTGTGTCCTCACTTTGAGAACCACAAGTCTCCAGAAATGCTGGTGGCTGTTCTGCTACCCAGGCTCTTGTTAAAATACAAATAGTCCTCAGTATTTGTATAACAGTTGTCAGTCGCTCCCAATAACCATGGAAGGCAGTTAGGTGAGAATAACCCTTTCCAGAGCAGACCAGAAGGCTGAGAGTCTCCATGGCAGACAAGGGGGAGGGAGAAAGGAGACAGGGGTTTGGAGCTGCACAGATGGAACATATTCCGGCTCTGCCACTTACCAGCTACATGACCTTAGGCAAATTACTTAGACATTGTAATGGTGCTGATGACCTCCAAAGGGTTGCTGAGATTAAATGACAAAAGTACATGCCAAGCACTCAGCTCAGTGCACGGCTCATACAGGAATTCAATGTATGACGCCTGTCTTAAGTAACAGGGTATCCAGGCTGTCTGAGGTTCCCACCAGGACCAGTCCTCTCTGCCACATTGCTCAAGCTCCTCCCTACCATCCTGTCTCTTGCCATACTCATCATCACCAGCCACACCCTCACCCTTTCTTCCCTGGAGCTTCCTGACCTTAGACTTAAGACTGCCACCCTAAAGTGTCCCAGAAAGGTTAACCACCAAGAAAGGAAAGGCATAGCTGCCTCCAAAGACAGGTCAGGCCATGCTCTGAAACCTGAGAGATGGCAGGCAACCCATGGAGCAAGTCTCTCCTCTGCGTCCATCCCCTTCTCCAACCTGGAGGTGTGGCATGTACAGCCTGAGGTGGGCAGAGTGGACAGGAGCTGACCCACAGCCTTTGTCCATTGTTGACCTTGCCCACCCAGGGTTTCTCTCTCAGGTGACTCCCAGCTATCTGCGCAGGTTCAGACCTCTGAGATGGGTCATATGAACTCAGCTCATCTTCTCTGGGATGACTCAGGGTCTGTTGGCTGAGAGTTGCTCTCAGTCCCCTCCCAAAAATGGTAGGAGATCAGATGCCTTCCGGTTTAGTAAGGGCACTCCTTGAGGCTGCCTTTTGTCACCCGTCCATAGTGGGAATTCTCCTTTTGTGAGCAGGGAGCCACACCCTTCCCCAGAATGGGGGGTGGGGTGAGGTGGTCTTTCCAGGTGGCACGGAAGCAGGGCTGGTTTCACAATGGCCAGCCCACAGGTAAGGGGCCAAGGGCAGGCCTGGCCCCGGCAGCTGAGTGGGACACGGCCTCCTGAACCTGCTTGGTCAGCCCTCCCCAGGCCTCCCTCCTGGGCTGCACCTGCTTGGTGCTCCGCCCACAGGAACAGCTCGGGAGAGAGGCTACAGCCGGCAGGGGAAGCAGAGGAATGACAGAAGAGTTGGGGTAACTGAGTGCTCGATGATACCTGCCAACCAAACAAATCTGCAAACCGGCCAAGAGGTGCTGGGCCACTCCTGATCATCCAGCTCTCCCTCGAGAGCCCGGGAGAAGCCAGACCGCCATGCGGTGTCCCCCAGTTTACACACATGCTCATGCAGTGTCTCACTTTTTTTAAACCTACCAGCCACAGGAAAGTAGTATGAACCTTATCTGCAGCTCAGGATGGTTAAGGACATGTCTGGGTTATATGAGGATAAAGAAAAGAATTTTGGACTCAATCCCATGAGGTCCAACTCCAAAACCTGTCCATTTTCTACTAAGCCACTGGTTTTTAAGCTTCTTTTGAAAAAAAATTCTGAACAATTAAAAAGAATATGAAATTCTATGTTCCTTGCTATACTATCTTTCAACTTTCTAGAAGTCTATAATTATTCCAAAATAAAAAGTTTTTTAAAACCTGTGTGAGGCCTCAATGTGTAGAATGTATCAGTGAGATACTATCAGAAATCAAGAGCATGGCTCCGCTTTTGAGGGAAGCGCTGAAAAGGAGCCCCAGGGGGCTGGAAACGTTCTGCTTCTAGAGCAGGGTTGGTTCCACACGTGCACAGAGTGTAAAATCTCATTGAGCTGCACACTCAGGATAGGTGCAGTTTTCTATGTAAATGTTAAAAATCTTTAAAAGTTAAAAATGTATTGAAGTGGAAGTACTCTGGTTGAATAGGAAGAGAGGTTGGGATTTGCTTCTCCCTCCTTCGCCTCAACCCCCTGAACAGCCCAGGGTTCTGTGGAATGCAGGTTGGAGTCTGGGTCCCGATACCTGGGTCAGAGGACCGCAAGTCTCCAGGGTTGGCTCTGAGCTGGTTTTCCGAGTGCCATTTCCGATTGTTGTGATGTTTAGTCACTGAGTCATGTCCGACCCTTTTGCGAGCCCTCGAACTGTAGCCCACTAGGCTCTTCTGTCCATGGGATTTCCCAGGGAAGAATACCGGAGTGGGTTAGCATTTCCTTTTCCAGGGCATCTTCCCGACTCGGGGATCGGACCAGCATGTCCTGCATTGGCAGGCAGATTCTTTACCACTGAGCCACCAGGGAAGCCCTGGGAAATGGACATGTCCATTCAAAGGCATGTGAAGAAGGGCATAATCCTGGATGTGGAGGAGACCCCAGAAGGATGCTGAGTGAGAAAGCAAACAGCAGGCTCTAGGTTTCCCACTTGGATAGGGCAGCCTTACTCTGAAACTGTAACTTAGAGTGAAAGTTCCAAATAAAACCGGGGTGTTGCAGTTTTAAAAAGGCTTTATGCCTTGAAAGGAAGTGGTTCAGACTTACAATCACAGGAGCTGAAAATAATGGCTGTTCAATATATTCTGCAAATAAAAAGCACCTGACAACATAAAGCAAACAGGCAAAACCTCCCTCATGATCTAAGTTGGCTTGTACTTCATTTCCACTTGATTTGGCTTCGGTAAAGATTTCTGGGTGGATGGTGCACATTTGCTGGGCAATGCTTTAGCAGGCTGTTGTTCCCCCTCATGCTTGGAGGATATGGTTAACATTTGTTCCTTTAATCCACCAAGTTAATTTCCACTGTTACCTACCCACTACTGTACCTGGAATCAGCAGTAGCTGCCAACACACAGCTAAGGGCAGAAGTTAGCCTGGTGTGAGGTTAATTGGACCAAATTGAAGTCATTACAGCTTAACAGATCTTCTCAGAAAGTCTATGGGAGGAATGCTAAGTGGGCTCCCACGAGACTTTGGGAAGTTTGAAAATGAACTTGCTCTTGCTGTTGACTGTAGCGGGGCCCCAGTATTTACACGTCAGACAGTCACTGTCCAGGCTACAGTGGGATGAAGCTGTTAGACAAAGGAGAATCTTTTATGAGCTCCCATATCTAGAAGAGGCTACTTCCTGAGAAGACTGCTGCTGCTGCTAAGTCGCTTCAGTTGTGTCCGACTCTGTGCGACCTCAGAGACGGCAGCGCACCAGGCTCCCTTGTCCCTGGGATTCTCCAGGCAAGAGCACTGGAGTGGGCTGCCATTTCCTTCTCCAGGGCATCTTCCCAACCCAGGGATTGAACCTGGGTCACTTTACCGTCTGAGCTAAAACAGTGACTAAGACTAATGACCCAACTGAGCGGGGGAGGGGAGGTGAGGAGAGGAGTGAGGCAGGCAGGTGTCAGAGTCTTCTATTTGGTGACATGGCTTTTCTGGGAAGTTCTTTCCTGTTCAATAACACTCCACTTCAAGGAAAATGAGGGTTTGTCTCACTGAATTTTCAGGCTCAGTGGAAAATTATTTTTTAGTACATCATTTGTCATTGGAGCACCATATTTTCTGTGATTTCTGCCCAGAGCACTCTGTACCTGAGGACTGCTCCTCTGCAGAATAAAGGCAAGGAGATTCCAGTTGGTCAAAGGGTAAATAGACAGTGGCAGCATACAATTCTTGTTTTAGAAGCCAGCCTGACAGAGACAGCCTCCAACAAAGGGCTTATCTAATAAGGAAGGTAATAGCTTGGTCTTTCTGTGCTTCCAGCACATCTGGCTTGTTGGGCACAATTGTAAGAGGCTTATTTCAACACTGACACACTAGAATCTCCCCAAAAAAGAGCCCAGAGTGGTAACATGTCTGAGAGCTGGGTCAGTTACAGAGAAAAGGCATTCACATCTCAGGGAATAGAAAACTTATCTGGGGATGGGGTTGTCCCTGGGGGAGGAGCTCTGACCTCAGAGTTATGGTTCTAATGAGGGATTGTTCAAAACCAAACTCCTAGATAGGGTTTCCCCATGCCCCAGTCACAGATCTAAACACTGCACATACCACGAATTCATTTAATGCTCACAACAGTCTGAAGGGGGTGCTAGCTCATACTATCATCCCTGTTTTACAGATGTAAAAACAAGTAACTTGCCCAAAGTCACACAGCTACATATATATATGATAGAATTGGAATTCTAATCCAGCTTTCTTACTAGACCAGGGTTTCTCAATCTTGGCACTATTGACATTTGGGGTTGGGTAATTCTTTATTGTGGGGGACTGTCCTGTACAATATAGAATATTTGATAGCATCCTTGATCTCTGTCCACCAGAAGCTAGTATCCCTGAGTCATGACAAACAAACGTCTCCAGACATTGCCAAATGTTTCTGGGAAGGTAAAATCCCCCAGTTGAGAACCACTAAGCAAGAGTCTTTGGGATGGGACAGCCTGTGTCATGCTGGAGAGGGTGCCCCTGATGTCCCCTCCAGCTCATTGTGGGGGCCACCAAGGACTTTTCCACCTCAAGACTTTAACGATGCCCATCTTAACAGAACAAAGTTCTATAATAGATCTTGTATCTGCCTAGAGAAGTCCTGGCACTAGAGGCTAATTTGCAACATTTCCAACAGTGATCTTTCAGTTCAGTTCAGTCGCTCAGTCGTGTCCAACTCTTTGCAACCCCATGAATTGCAGCACGCCAGGCCTCCCTGTCCATCATCAACTCCCGGAGTTCACTCAAACATGTCCATCAAGTCGGTGATGCCATCCAGCCATCTCATCCTCTGTCGTCCCCTTCTCCTCCTGCCCCCAATCCCTCCCAGCATCAGAGTCTTTTCCAATGAGTCAGCTCTTCGCATGAGGTGGCCAAAGCACTGGGGTTTCAACTTCAGCATCAGTCCTTCTAATGAACACCCAGGACTGATCTCCTTTAGGACGGACTGGTTGGATCTCCTTGCAGTCCAAGGGACTCTCAAGAGTCTTCTCCAACACCACAGTTCAAAAGCATCAATTCTTCGGTGCTCAGCCTTCTTCACAGTCCAACTCTCACATCCATACATGATCTTTAACATTTACTAATTTTATTGCCATCTGGCCCTGTGTCTCAAAATGAAGGCCAGGGAGACACAGTTTCAATCCCTGGTCCAAGAAGGTTCTACACGCCCTAGAGCAACTAGGCCCGTGTACCACAGCTGCTGAGCCTCTGCTCTAGAGCCTGGGAGCCACAGCTACGGAGCCCAGGTGTCCTAGAACCCATCTCCACCACAAGAGAAGCCACTGCAGAGAGAAGCTCACGCGCCAACTAGAGAAAAGCCTGTGCGGCGACAAAGACCCAGAAGTATGTAATTAATTTTTAAAACATGAAGGCCAGAAAGCAATTCTGACTCACTGGGACAAAAGCTGAGGAACGGCCTAAATTTCACACAATAAAAAGGCATAAATCCTTATAATAATCCTACCGGGGCAGATATTTTAACTTTTTATTTTTATTGGTGTATAGCTGATTAACAATACTGTGATAGTTTCAGGGGAATGACTCAGCCTTACTCATACATGTATCCATCTCCCTCAAACTGCCCTCCCATTCAGGCTGCCATGTAACACTGAGCAGAGTTTCCTGCGCTATACAGTAGGTCCTACTGGTTATCCACTTTAAATACAGCTGTGTGTACATGTCAGTGGGCTTCCCTGGTGGCTCAGCTGGGAGAGAATCTGCCTGCAATGCAGGGGCTGGCTAATTCTTTGTTGTGGGGGACTGTTCTGTACAATGCAGGATATTTAACAGCATCCCTGACCTGCTTTCGATTCCTGGGTTGGAAAGATCCTCTGGAGAAGGGATAGGCTACCCACTCCAGTATTCTTGGGCTTCCCTGGTGGCTCAGATGGTAAAGAATTGCCTGCAATGCAGGAGACCTGGGTTCAGTCCCTGGGCTGGGAAGATCCCCTGGAGGAGGGCAGGGCCACTCACTTCAGTATTCTTGTCTGGAGAACCCCAGGGACAGAGGAGCCTGGTGGACTACAGTCCATAGGGTTGCAACGAGTAAGACACGACTGAGAGACTAAGCGCACAGTACATGTCAATACTTTTATGCCCACTTTACAGAGAGAAAACTGAGGCTTAGAAAGTTTGGTAACTTAGCCAGAGTCATAGCTGATAAGTAATGGAGCCAGGATTTGTAGCCAGATATGTTGATACCAAAATCCAGACACCTTTTTAAGGGACACAGATTAGGACAATCAAATGCCAAGCAGTGGCAGATGGCTGTCAGCAAATACTACCCTCTGGGTGACGTCAGGTCCTTCATCCACACCATCTGGGTCATTCAACCTCCTGACACCATCCACCTACATCTTCATGCAGTCCATACACCTCCGCACCTCCAGGTTCTGTTCAGCAGGCACCGTGAGGACCCGAAAAGGCCTGTTAAAGTCCCTGCAACAGGTACCGGCATGCACCTTTGCTCTCCCACTCCAAGAACGCTTTTTAAAAAGAAAATGAGTCTAATTTTCTTGACAGAACTCCTGCCTTTAATGATCCTTCTTTAAGTTCTCAAAAGTCCCTCAGTTGTTGTATTATGATCTGATTCTTAGGAAACTGGGAACAAGCTCTGAACACATGGGCCAGGACAGGTGTGATCTTTTCAACTTTACTAAGGTAATTGACATTCAATAAACTGCAAAAATTAAAATTGTAAAACTTGGTGAGTTTAGGAAGATGGCGGAGGATTAGGACGAGGAGATTACTTTCTCCCTCACAAATTCCTCAAAAAAACATTTCAACGCCGAGCAAACTCCACAAAACAACTTCTGAATGCTGGCAGAGGACATCAAGCACCCAGAAAAGAAGATCATTGCCTTCAAAAACAGGTAGGGAAAAAATATAAAAGACGACAAAAGAGACAAAGGAGGTGGGGAGGGAGCTCCGTCCCGGGTAGGGAAGCCCGACCCGGGAAAGGAACTTTAAGAAGAGAGGTTTCCAAACACCAGGAAACACTCTCCCTGCCGAGTCTGTGGTGAGCCCTGGAAGCACAGAGGGCATCATAACAGGAACGATACATAAATGAATAATTAAAACCGACAGATTACAAGCCCAGCAGTGACGTCCCCAGCGGAAAAGCAGCACATAAACCAGCACCCGCCACTAGCAAGTGGGGGTGGGGCAGGGACACGTGCTCGAGGCGCAGGCTGCACAGCTTTGTAAGAATCGGGTAGGAAAGCCCGGCAAGTAACCAGAACGAACTAACTTGGGCTAGTAAACCAGACTGGGGGATAGCTAAACACACGAAAAGCTCGAACATAGGACACCGCCAGGACTGAGCACAGAACAAAGGACAGAACGGAAGTAGCTGGCTACAGACCATCCCCCGCCAGGGACAGGCAGCCAGAGCCGTAAGGGCTGGAAAGGGGCAGTCGCAGCCCCGGAGAGACTTTCCTAGCCAAACGGCAAGCAGACTTCTTTACTAAAACTTCTGGAGGTGCTGGTCAGTGGTACACCCAGTAGACTGAGCAGCAGGGTGCACTCAAGAGAGAAGAAACCCAGCTCCACTCACCAGAACCCCAACTCAAGCCTCCCTAACCAGGAAATCTTGACAAGCCACTGATACAACTATACCCACAGTGAGGAAGCTCCATAATAAAGAGAACTCCACAAATTCCCAGAATATAGAAAGGCCACCCCAAACGCAGCAATATAACCAAGATGAAGAGACAGAGGAATACTCAGCAGGTAAAGGAGCAGGAGAAGAGCCCATCAAACCAAACAAAAGAGGAAGAGATAGGGAATCTACCTGAGAAAGA
>SJYQ01004700.1:6187-33646 GCA_006410935.1 Redunca redunca | reverse complement strand
ATAATTCAAGATGCTTTTATTCTTATTTTTTCTGCACTTGACAAAATATTCTCAAAAAATGTTAATATGCCTCACTATGATTATGTATTTTTTTCCATTGTATTTCTTCGATTTTTGTTTCATGTACCTTTGTTTCTTTGTTGTTAGGTGTCTAATGGTTTGTGATGTCTATCTTCTTTGTGAATTGTACCTTTTATCATTAAAAATGTTCATCTTTAAAAAATAAAAAAAAAAAAATGAAAAAAAAAAATAAAATAAAAAATAAAATAAAAATACTCCAAAACTCAAAAAAAAAAAAAAAAAACTTGGTGAGTTTAGGCAAATGTTTATCCCATGAAACTATCACCTCAGTCAAGATAATAAACATGGATTTCCGTAACCCACAAAAGTTTCCTTGTGCCTCTGTGTCATCTATTCCTTTCTCTACCCCCATCCTGAGGCAGCCACTGATCTTTCTATCATGACAGCTTAGGGTACATGTTCAAAAACTTTACATAAATGAAATCATATTGCATGTATTTTTAGGAGGAGGTAACTGACTTCTTTCAGTCGGCATAATTATTTTAAGGTTCATCCATGTTTGTGCATGTAGTGATTGTTCTTTTTTTTTTGCTAAGAAGCTTACATACCATTATGGGCTTCTCTGGTGGCTCAGACAGTAAAGAACCCGCCTGCAATGCAGAAGACCTGGGTTCGACCTGGGTTGGGAAGATCCCGCGGAGGAGGGCATGGCAACCCACTTCAGGATTCTTGCCTGGAGAATCCCATGGAGAGAGGAGCCTGAAGAGCTACAGTCCATGGGTCACAGACACGACTGAGCATCTATGCATAACACAGCGGCATACATGCCATTATATAATATAGCACAATTTCTTTATCCATTTACCTGTCATGGACATTTGGGTTATTACCCAATCGGGATCATTTCAAATAAGGCTTCTATGGACATTTGCGTACAAGCCTTCTGTGAACATGTTTTCATTTCTCTCATTTCTTTTCTCTTTTATTTCTCTACTTGGGAGTAGAATGACCAGGTCATTTGACAGATGGATATTTAATTTTTTAAGAGAAGATGAAACTATTTTTCCAAGTAGTTTGCACATGGCTGTCCTGATTACTATAGCTATATAGTGTCTTAAAATCAGAGTAAGTCCTCCAACTTTTGTTTTTCAAGTTAGCTTTGGTTATTATATGTCTTTACATCTTAATATACTTTTTAGAATAACCTTGTCAATCTTTACAAATGATCTTGGGATTTTGATTGAGAATACGGTGACTCTGTAGATCAATTTAAGGAGAATATTGAGTCTTCCAATCAATGAACACAGTGTAGTTTTCCATTTCATTATATATTTTTACTTTCTCAATGATGATCTGTAGTTCTCAGCATGGAAGGCTTGAACACTTTTTATTAGTTGTATTTTTAACTATTTTAGGTTTTGTGGTACTATTATAAAAGGAATTGCTTTATCAAATCTCATTTTCAAATTTTTTGCTGCTAGTGTATAAGAATATAATTGATTTTCTTATAATAATTTTGTGTTGTGCCATTGTACTAAATTCCCTTATTAGTTCTTATTTTGTGGATTCTTAGTGAAAGTGAAGTGAAGTCACTCAGTCGTGTCTGACTCTTTGTGACCCCGTGGACTGTAGCACACCAAGCTCCTCCATCCATGGGATTCTCCAGGCAAGAATACTGGAGTAGGTTGCCATTTCCTTCTCCAGGGGATCTTCCCAACCCAGGGATCAAACCTGTGTCTCCCACATTGCAGGCAGACACTTTAACCTCTGAGCTACCAGGGAAGCCAAAGTGAAAGTGAAGTCACTCAGTCGTGTCTGACTCTCTGCAACCCGTGGACTGTAGCCCACCAAGCTCCTCCATCCATGGGATTCTCCAGGCAAGAGTACTGGAGTGGGTTGCCATTTCCTTCTCCAGGGGATCTTCCCAACCCAGGGATCGAACCCAGGTCTCCCGCATTGCAGGCAAACGCTTTAACCTCTGCACCACCAGGGATTCTTAGGGATTCTACATATCAGCAATCATAACATCTGTAAGTAGGGACAATTTTATTTATTCTTTCTTTTTTAAATATATTTTGAAATTAATTAATTAATTTTGACTGCACTGGGTCTTTGTTGCTGTGCCCGAGTTTTCCCTAGTTTTGGTGAGTGGGGGTTGCTCTCCAGTTGTGTTGTTTGGGCTCCTCGTCGCAGTGGCTGCGCTCGTTGAGAAGCATGGGCTCTAGAGCGCAGGCTCAGTAGTTGGGCACACAGGCACAGCTGCCCTGGGGCGTATGGGAGCTTTCTGGACCAGAGACCACACTCATGTCCCCTAGACCACAAGGAAACTCTTATTTGTTCTTTCTTGATCTTTATGCCTTTTATTTCTTTTCATGCCTGATTTCAATAGCTGCTGCTGCTGCTTCTAAGTCGCTGCAGCCGTGTCCGACTCTGTGTGACCGCATAGACGGCAGCACACCAGGCTCCCCCATATCTGGGATTCTCCGGGCAAGAACACTGGAGTGGGCTGCCATTTCCTTCTCCAGATTTCAATGGCTAGGACCTCTAAGACAACACTGAATAGAAGTGAAAGCAGGCGTCCTTGCCCTATTTCTGATCTTCGGGAGAAAGTCTAATCTTTCACCATTAAGTAAGATGTTAGCTATTGGGTTTTCTGTAGATATCCTTATAAACTTGAAGTTTCTAGTTGCTGAGGGTTTTTATCATGAATGAGTGCTACATTTTACCAAATGTTTTCTCTGTGTTGATTAAAGTGATCAGATGATTTTTTCCTCCTAATTGTCTTACTCCATTCATGCTGCTATATCAAAATGCCAGAGTTTGGGTGGCTATTAAACAGTAGACATTATTTATCACAGATGGGGGAGCCTGGTGGGCTTCCATCTATGGGGTCGCACAGAGTCGGACACGACTAAAGTGGCTTAGCAGCAGCAGCGCTGTAGGCTGGGAAGTCCAAGATCAAGTCACCAGCAGATGAACGCCTGGCGTGGGCTCACTTTCTGGTTCACAGCTGTGTATTCCCTGTGTCTTCACATGGCAGAAGGGATTAGAGAGTTCTCTGGGGCCTCTTTTAGAAGGGTACTAATCCTGTTTATGAGGACTCCACCCTTATGACCTCATCCCCTCCCAGAAGCCCCAAATGCTAATACCATCACATTGGGGATTAGGTTTCAACATATGAGTTGTAGAGAGCCACAAACAGTCGGTCTATAGCACTAAGACAGATGTAACTTTATGGAGGTAAAAAAAGGTGTGGAGTATGATATCCTGCCACCATAGAAACCTTCAGGCATCTTGGAGAAGAGTGAAGGTGACGAAAGAATTAGAAAGAATACAAGCATTTCAGAGAGCCAACCTGGCCTTTGAAACTCAGCTCTACATCTTACTACAAGCAAGTTAACTTCTCAGTCTTCTCATCTGTAAGACAGAGGAAATACCTTCCTTGAAAGATTGTGCTGAGGATTAAAAAGAAAAATATATGCATAGTAGGGAGCATGTATAAACAACAGATACTCTTGCATATGTTGTTGGATGTGAAACTGGAGGCATTGGTCCTTGGGTAAAGACAAAGTGTGCACAACTGTGAGACGAAAGCAAACATCCCAACCCAGCTTCAGCTGAGGTGGCAAAAAATATGTGAATGTCTGGATAAAGGTTTCTCTCCTTCCTTCTTGTGTGCCTTGATGATCCTAGCAGACATAATAGATTTTTTTTTTAATGCATCAAAGATGATGGTGTTTTTTTAAACCAGAGGCAGGTATCTCTGAATTCAGAAGATTCAGAACTCATCCTTTGCAAGAAGTCATTCTTTTTCAATCATAGGTTAAAAAATTTCTGATGACTAAGTGTATAGTCACAGAAACCCCCATTCTGAATTTCCAATTCAGTTTAAAATCTATCTCTAAAATTATCACAGCAATTAGTATCATCCAATCCTTGGCGAGGTTACATTAGGAATAGGGTAATTTAATATTTCTCAAAGTGTGTTACATTGAATCTGGGATATAAACAGTGTGACATAAGTAGAAGTATCCATTTTTTTAAGTGATCAAATAAATGTTCAAATAGCAAGTTTATCATAAACATGCTTTTTAAATCTCAGGACTTTAAGATACTAACATGATGTAAACCCCTAAAAGGAATATACAGGCTACGGAGTTTTCCAAACCTTTGACTTCAGGACCCTTTCTCAATTAGTTTTTTTTTCCCCCACTTTAGGAAAGCCTGCTGTAGTTTTACTCATGCCTTTGTGGCATCAGATCTTAAAGGTTTTAACATCCTAATCAAACATTAAAAAAAAAATTCAGACATATTTACTCCCTGCAGCCTTCCACATAGCTCAATGCTTAGTAGGCTATTACTTAGTAGGATTATATTATAGTATAATATATATTGTTAGGTAGTATTATCCCCATTTCGTGAATGAGAAGAAACATAACATAGAAGGTTAACCACTTTTACATCTCCCCCAGGCTAATCATCTCAACACCCCTGTAATGTTGACATCGTGGTCTCCATCTGACAGCAGGGGAAGGAAGTTAAATTACTTGTCCAGGGTCACACAGCTAGTGGTAGAGTAAGAAAGGGAGTCCTGTCTTCCGGCACTAGGGTAGCAGGTCACCATGGCTGCCTGCATCCACCCGAGGTGAGCCAGTCACTAAGAGGAAGATGGACAGAGATGCGGTGCAAGTTCCTCCAGGAGGGCGGCACCAGGCAGCGTTGCTGGCTCACCCCACCTCACCGCCCTTCAGGCGGGCCTTGGACGGGAATGAAGCGTAGGTGGTAAAGAACTCCTGGACAAGAGGGTTTTGTTTTCTGCAGACACCAGATAGCGCCAGGAGATAATCTGGGCTCACAAACACGCCAGCCTGCAGATTTGTAAGGCTTTCTATGCAGCCCTTGTTGTCATCATTCCTTTCTTACTGGTGCATTTAGAAAGGAAGTAGGTAGAAATCCTTCACTCAGATGTCCACATGAATATTCACTACTCTTAGTCCTGAAATTAAAAGACACTTGCTCCTTGGAAGGAAAGCTATGACAAACCTAGACAGCATATTAAAAAGCAGAGACATCACTTTGCCAGCAAAGGTACGTATAGTCAAAGCTATGGTTTTCCCAATAGTCATGTATAGATGTGAGAGTTGGACCATAAAGAAGGCTGAGCGCTGAACTGATGCTTTCAAATTGGGGTGCAAGAGAAGATTCTTGAGAGTCCCTTGGACTGCAAGAAGATCAAACAAGTCAATCCTAAAGAAAATTAACCCTGAATATTCATTCAAGACTGATGCTGAAGCTGAAGTTACAATACTCTGGTCATCTGATGTGAAGAGATGACTCATTGGAAAAGACCCTGGTGTTGGGGAAAGATTGAAGGCAAAAGAAGGGGGCAGCAGAGGACGAGATGGTTAGATAGCATCACCAACTCAATGGATGTGAATCTAAGCAAACTCAGGGAGACAGTGAAGGACAGGGGGGCCTAATGAGCTGAAGCTCAAGGGGTCACTAACTGAACACGACTTAGTGACTGAGCAACAACCCCTAATCCTGCCCAGTTTTAAGCTGAATGAGAGGGGAAAGGGAGACAGCCCAAGCCTTGAAAATTCAGGAAATCGTGGGTAGAGGAGAGTAAGGGAAATGTTAACCTGACATTCAAAATGAAAAGTTGTCATAAGGTGGTTACTCAATTGTATTAATTGGCAAGTAATTGCCAGGGTGTGGGGAGGAAAACACCTCATCACAGGAAGCCGAGTGTAATTTAGTAATCCCACTGAGACATACAGACACTGTCCTCAGATGTTTGGAAATCTGACCTTAAATATAATCTGTGGGTGGAGGGGGGAACTCAGGTTCACCTTTATTTTGAAGATGCTGAACATGGCCACATATTCCAGGTTTAGATCTGAATATCTTAATGTTGGTCAAGGAGGGGAGGAACTGGCAGTGAGGTGTTAGCTTCCCCACAAAAAAAGATACAGTTTCTTTCTTAGCTGCAAAAACAGTTTGATGAATCAGCTAGTAGCTTTTCTTGGTACAATGGTCCATTTATAAAAGCCACCCTAAGTAAGAGGATAAAAGCAGAGATCAAAATGAAAAATTAATTGGGAGACTGTAGAAATGGGCCTGTAAAACAAATAGCACCCAAAATTCAGGTTGGCAGTTTTAGCCTCTGTCGGGTGTCCTGGATGCACTTGGCAATTTGATGAACATGGCAATAAATGCACACAACTTTGTGTAAACCTAAGGTACTCATTGTTCCACTGGGGCCTCACCATAGACCTTCTGGGCATGGAGAGCCTAGATTTAGAATCCCTAATCTTGGCAGAAAGCATCTTTAAACTGGCAAGGGGCATTATGATTCTCTCCTTTTGAGATAATTAGCTGAGACCACTTTTAGAGCTACATCTAGGACTGCTCCAAGAAATCATTTCACTTAATCATCTGAGGCAGTCTATTAAATATTGGCTGTTCTGAAAAACTGGCCTGCAATCTGCCAATACTGGTGACTTATTAGAATTGATAAAAGACAATCACCTACAGGATAGATGTGGATCCCATTAACCCCTCTCTGGCTGTGATGCAAATATTGAACACGGTGACCTGGGTAATGAGGTGGGGGTTGGGTGGGATAGGATCTTCAAATGCCACCAACTATTGATTCCTAGGGAATTGATTTTGTCCTTAGCAAAGCACATAGCAAGATAGGCTCTGTGTCCCTTGTGACAATTTGATGAAAGTCATCTTCTACACAGGAGGTCATCAGCAAACACTGGGTGGGGGACCTCAGGCTCCAGGGGAAATGTTCAGGGATTCTCCATCCTGAACTGGAGTTGGTGTCCCCTGCTCCACTCCTTAACTATGGACCTACACAGACTCCCAGCCATGACCAAGCTCAGAAGGTGAAACTGAACAGCTTTAACACTCCACTCATCGGTCTTGACTGCCTTTTGGGTTCGTTCAAGGAGTGCTAGAGAGCAAGAAGACTTGGTTGACCAGGGACAGTCTCTCTCTCCATATACCCAGGCAAGGAAAACACTTCCTAAATCCTTTCTATACTGCCAGGTCATTCCAGAACTATGTCCTCTGAGATGTATGTGGGTCATTCTACCTGGACCAAGTTCTGTTGCCTGGGGCAACAGTGTTTTCTGAACCAATATGGGGGCTGGGCCAGGTCTGGTGTGTTACAGTGTAAATGGAGGATCAGACGAGTTGGGGCTGGCTGAGTCTTGGAAGCTGAGGGTCACCATAACCACATCTCATAGTGTCTCCCCTTCTGGACCAATATCTGAATGGTACACAGCTGGCATCTCAACACCATTCTACAGGGCAGCAGTTTAAGGGCAGAATGACTGGAGTTCTGCCACTTTGTGGCACACTTTCAATTATTCATAAGTAAAATCAATGATAAATCAGATCACACTTCACATTAGAGCCTAGATTCCAGCCCACATAAGTGTTTCAGGTTACTTTTAAGAAAAATCTAAATATAAAAATTCTTAAAATTGAAGAAAATTATACCATGACCCTAATTTCCCACCCTCTCCACCTTCCCCACCCCACCCCATGAATTGGGAAAAGACCAGGTTTCTTTGCATTGGGAATAAATTGTCCCAACCTAATGTGTGATGTAAGAGCACTGACTGGGAGACATTGGTTTAAAGTTTTAACAGAGAACTGAAGGACAAAAACAAGGAGGAAAAGAGAAGGGAGAATTATTTGCATTAAGCATTTTCTTTTGGCCTGTCTTGTTTCTCAAAAAAATCATAGTTTCTTAATAGCTTTCCGTTAAGTCTAACCATTTAAATCTATTTCTAGAAGTCTGAATGGCAGTCTGGTGTGGACTGAGAATTCTATTTAGATTTTCTGAAAATACTTAAAACAAGAGTTTTAAAGTTATATTTATTTAGGGCTCTCTAGCAATAAGGAGTGGCTGCTGGAGTAATTTTCAGAGGCCAGAGCCATTCTCACCCCAGAATTCTCCTTCCACTGGCTTCCCACAGTGTGTCTAATGTTTTCCAATACAGTTTCCCAAGAAGTATTTCCACAAGACATATTAGAAAGATAACAGTATGAAAACACCAAAGACTCCAAATAGCCAAAGCAATCTTGTGAAAGGCAAATGCAGCTGGAAGAATCATGTTCCCTGACTTCATACTATATCACAAAGCTATAGTTATCAAAACAGTATGGTTCTGGCACAAAAACAGACATATAGATCAGTAGAACAGGATAGAAAGCCCAGAAGCAAATGCACATACCATGGTCAATTAATCCATGACAAAGCAGGCAAGACTACAAAGGAAAAAAGACAGTCTCTTCAATACATGTTGCTGGGAAAACAGAATAGCTACATGTAAAAGAATAAAATTAGAATATCTAACACTATGTACAAAAGTAAACTCAAAATGGATTAAGATCTTAATGTTAGACCAGATACTACAAAACTCCTACATGAAAACATAAATAAAACACTCTTTGAGATAAATTGCAGCAGTATCTTTTCAGATTCATCCTCTAGGGAAATGAAAATAAAAATAAAAAGAAGCAAATGTGACTTAATCAAGTTTATAAACTTTTGCACAGCAAAAGAAATCATAAATAAAGTAAAAAGGTAGTCTATGAATTGGGAGAAAATATTTGCAAAGGATGCAACTAATGTTGGCTCAATTTCCAAAATATACAAACAGCTCATATAACTCATATCAAAAACAAACAAACAAACAACCCAATCAAAAAATGGGCAGAAACTATGAAAGATGGTATGGAGATTCCTTAAAAAACTAAGAATAAAACTACCATACAACCCAGCAATCCCACTCCTAGGCATATACCCTGAGGAAACCAAAGTTGAAAAAGACACATGTATCCCAATGTTCATTGCAGCACTATTTACAATAGCTAGAACATGGAAGCAACCTAGATGTTCATTGACAGATTAATGGATAAAGAAGTTGTGGTATATATACACAATGGAATATTACTTACTATAAATAGGAACACATTGAGTTAGTTCTAATGAGGTGGATAAACCTAGAACCTATTACACAGAGTGAGGTAAGTCAGAAAGAGAAATATAAATATTGTATACTAATGCATATATATGGAATCTAAAAAGATGGTACTGATGAATTTATTTGCAAGGCAGCAATGGAGAAACATAGAGAACAGACTTATGGACACGGGGAGAGGGGAAAAGAGGGTGAGATGTATGGAGAGAGTAACATGGAAACTTATATTACCATATGTAAAATAGACAGCCAATGGGAATTTGCTGTATGTCTCAGGGAACTCAAACAGGCAATGTATCAACCTAGAGGGGTGGGATGGGGAGGGAGATGGGAGGGAGATTCAAGAGGGAGGGAACATATGTATGCCTATGGCTGATTCATGTTGATGTTTGACAGAAAACAACAACATTCTGTAAAGCAATTATCCTTCAATTAAAAAATAAACAAATCAGAAAGAAATTTGTAATGGGCTAAAGACCTAGACATTTCTCCAAAGAAGACATACAGATGGCCAAAAAGCATATGAAAAGATGTACATCACTAATTATTAGAGAAATGAAAATCAAAACTATAATGAGGTACCACTTCACACTGCTAAGAATGGCCATCATTGAAAAGAGTGTGAATAATAAATTCTGGGCAGGGTGTGGAGGAAAAGGAACCCTCCTGCACTGTTGGTGGGAATGTAAATTGGGGTAGCCACTCTGGAGAACTGTATAGAGGACTCTTAAAAAACTGAAAATAGAGTTATCATATGACTCAGCAATCCCACTCCTGAGTGTGTATCTGGAGAAGACAAAAACTCTAACTTGCAAAGATACAAGTACATGGTCACTGCAGTGCTATTTCAAATAGCCAAGACATGGAAGCAACCTAAATGTCCATTGACCGATGAATGGAAAAAGAAGATGTGGCCTTCCAGGTGGTTATGAAAGTGTAACTTTTGAGTATTGAGGCTAGAACATGTTCTATTCAGCAGGTATTAGCTTGATTTGTAAGTTTCATGTATTGGGGGCTGTCATTTATACCACAGCCCCCACACATGTTAAGGGTGTGCCTGGGCCAGCGTAGACTGGTTCTTCAACCACAGTTTGGGTTCTGATAGTATGGGATTCTATAGGCAAAGAGGGAAAAGGAGGTAGGCTCAGACCCACAGAAGCTCACAGACCAGGGAAGAGCAAGGGCTCCACACCCAGGCAGAGCGGTAGGGTCGAGTCTTCTGAGTCTGGCGTCTGCAGTCCTCTAGAGAGAACTCCCTTTGGCTTTGGGGGACAGCACCAGTTTTTTATGCTAACATTTATGGAATATGGCAGACATTGTTCTAAACGTATTTCATGTATTGCCACATTTAATCCTCCTATGAGTTGGGTAATATTATTATCCCATTTCACAGATAAGGAAACAGACAAGGAGATGAGGCAACTTGCTCAAGGCACAGCTGGGATTCAGGCTCAGGAATCTCAAGTCATGCTCTTATCCATATCCTATCCTACATCCTACTCTCTGAGAACTCTGTGAGTACCTGGAGAAGACTCTGACCTCCCTACTCCCCACTCCTTCCCTGGACAGAGAGAGACCACTTGCTGTCATTCTCCTGCACATTTAAAAAGACAGTTTTTGCATCCTCATCTAAGCCTTCTCTTTTCCTGGCTGAACATGACCATCTTTTTGCTTTTCCTCATGTGGCAGAGCTTCTGCTCTCCTTACCACCCAGCTTGCTCCTCAGTGGGGCCCCTCCATCCTATTTCATTGTCTGTTTTGAAGTAAGGGACCCAGAACTAAAATCCACATTCAAGTTGTCCAAACTGCACCGTGTGAGCAGAATTAGGAAATCCTTTCTGCCCGTCACCCCTGTACAAACACAGTGAAAGACAGGGTTAGCTTTGGTGACAGCCAGACCTTCTCTGCAAATATTTGTTGGGCATGAGAGAGCCCTGGCCCTCAGGGAGTGCACAGTCCCATGAAGGAGGCAGCAGGTGAACTGGTCACTGGAGTGAAATGTGTTGAGTGAGGGGGCACAGAGAAGTGAGGACTCTGTGACTGGGTCCTCAGGGTCCTGAGAGGCTCTGCTCAGGTGGAGCTGCTGATCTGGGTCTTGAAGAGTGACTAGGAGTCCATCAGGTGATCTAGAGGAGCAGGGAGAGGGGACAGTGCGTGCAGAGGTGTGGAAGTGTGCAAGGACACAGAACATTCCAGATCGTGTCCAGTGATGGTGGCCAGATCACATATGGATCTGATCCTATGGAAGGATAGAGCACCCTGATGGCAGAGGGGAGCTGTGAGCTCCTTACCATGGCTTGATTCCTATGAACTCAATGGAGATTTCAGTTCACTAAAACCCTGGGTCCTTTTCACCCTGTGTCACAGATGTGTTAAACCAAAGTCCAGAACTTTCTACTTATTCTGAATGAGCCTCAAACTATTAGATCCTGCCCCTTATTTCAGTCTGCCTGGGTCCTATTTCTGCATCTAAATTGCTAATGATCTCTCCCAGTGCTGCATCATCTGCCCTTGGTGTTATTGATAAAAATGCCCCAAATAGCAGGCTTGGGCCAGAGACTTGGTGCCCACCACTACAAACCTCCTTGGAGTCCCATCGGTCAGCATTCCCCAGGTTACATGTTTAATCAACTAAAAAAAAAAGATAGTGCTAAGTCATGTCCAAATCTTCCAATCCCATGGACTGTAGCCTGCCAGGCTCCTCTGTCCATGGGATTTTCCAGGCGAGAATACTGGAATGGGTTGCCATTTCCTTCTTTAGGGGATCTACCTGACCCAGGAATCAAACCCAGATCTCCTGCATTGTAGGTAGATGCTTTACCAACTGAGCTATGCACAAAGCCCTTAATCAGCTATGCATTCTTCCAAATAAAAGCATCTCTAGCTCACAGTTGGCCAATTTTGACTATGAGGAAGTCACGGGAGACATTATCAGCTGGCTTGCTGAAATCAGATATATACCACGTCATCAGCACTTCCCTGATCAACCAGCTTAGCAGCCCTATTAGAAGAGGAAGTGAGGTGAGACCTGGTTTGTTTCAAGTCAACCCTGTAGCTCTTTAGGGATCTGTGCTTCCATTGTTAAGGGGCACAAACCATTTGCTCAGTGGCATACAGTGCAGTTTCTCTGGGGCTCCCTCGTACCTGTGGGAATGCAGTATACAGAATCTAAAGTGTCCTCCTTTTTGAAAACTAGGGGTCTTGCCCGGCCCTGAAGCTCTCTCCCCTTTGCTCTGTCTATGAAAGATTAACAACAGCCTTGGAGAAAGCTAAGCCCTTCACTCTTTGAAGCCTAGGCTGGGGCTGGGTGCACTGGTTGGGGAAGGGCACTGAGACTCCCTTCCAACCTTCTGCTCCTTGGGCATGTTCTCACCAACCTTGGGTTCCAATCCCAACTTAGCAGAGCTATTTTTTTTCTCTCCAGACTGAAGATTACTTTTGAAAGAGAAAAGAGCAACAAGGTTTTGGCATTTTATCATCTTCTCTGTGGTGCTTTGTATTGCAGGCTAAAGACTTTAAACTTCATCAGGTAAGTAGAGAAATCATTGGAGAATTTTTTGGGAAAAAAAAAAAGAGTGATCTGATCCTATTTTAGGTGAAAGGTTTTAAGATTTTTGACTGTTTCACATCATTATTAACCACTTTTAGCCTCAACACTGAATACTAGCAGTTGCCTATAAGTGTGATAGGCAGTGCAAAATATACTAGCTAAGGTGGATCATTTTATCTTTAGTGTGAGGTGGAAAGGGGAAAAGGATATAAGTAGGTTTTGAAGTCTGATAGACCTTTAAGTGACCAGTTCTGTCACTTAAAGACTGGGGACCTTAAGCAAGCATCTTACCACTTCTAAGCCTCAATTTTCTCATCTGAAAAATGGGAATAAATAATTGTACCCTCCCCACAGAATGGGTGTGAGGATAGAGATAATGAGTGTAAAGTGCCTAGCTCCACAGACAGAGCAAGTTCAAGAAGCCGTCCTTCACTGGCATCCTTCAGCTTCAGTGTTACAATTACAAAGTGGTTACCCTGCAGGACTCCCAGGTGCCCCAAGACCAGAGGGTGTACTCCCACAGCAGCCCGAAGGGAGTGGGGCTCCGTGGAAGCAGACATGGAGATGGTGCCTGCTTGCTGCCCAGCTCTGAGCTGATGATGCCAAGGCCTGGCAGGGCCCCAACCCCTGAGTGACCTGCAGGGGAGGCTGGCACCAAATTCCTAGAGTCCTGATCTACTGTCCCACCCTAATTGGCTCTGCCTGGGTGTGTGTTTTGTCAGGAGTTGCAGGGTTAATGGCTGGAAGAACCGGTTTTAAAACATACCCTCAGGAGTTGGTCTGGGTGACTCTTCAGAGGAGCCTGGATGGGAGGCACCAGGCCCCAGAACTGGAGGGCATCCCAGAGCCCCGCCTGAGGTACCCACAGCTTCCTGCACATGTGGCCTGTCACCCCCCACACACCTGGGCTGCCTCCTCCCGCCTGGTGTGGGTATGCAGAGAAGGAAAATGAAATAGGCCCGGGGACATATTGTTGGGGAGGTGCCAGCCTTCCCTCATCCAACTGTCATTCCAAGCTCCAAGGCTGGCCTTCCAGCCCTCTAAGCTGAGCAAAATAGCTCTGGTTAACACACAAAGCTACTCCGACTCCTGACCTGGGACCGGCTGGCTCAGGCCATCAGTTTATCCTGGCCAGAAGCAGCCCCTTTTCCTTTCACTGAATGCATTTCCAACCAGATGCCCAGTTCTCTACTGCAACATGAATTCTCCCATACTCACCTCAACCCTGTCAAGAAGACTGGAACTTTCTCAACACACAGCGCATTGGACAAAATGCTGAGAGATCCCACAGCATGACTTGTTCAGTCCTCGCCCTATGCCAATGATGGACTATTACTATCCCCATTTTGCAGATGAGGAAACTGAGGTACTTGAGAGTTCAGACACCTTGCTAAAAAAGCTACATACCTAAGCAAGTGGCAGAGTTGGGAATTGAACTCTTAAAAGTTTTCCCTGCTCTGTATTCTATTTCCTCTCCTGTGATAAAAATTTGGGGAATTTGGACACCTGGCAGGGACAAGTGCCAGTCACTTAACCCAGTTCACTTCCTATGGTGACCTTGACCTTGTCCAAGTAAGAATAGTCACCAGACTTGCTAGTGACCAGGTTAATTTGGACTTTCAGGAGCTTTGGAGCAGGATGTAGGACTGCTCCATCCACCACCCTCACTGCCCCCTACACACACACACACACCTGGCACTCCTCTTCTTGGGTCCAGGCAGCAACACACACACACACAGACACACACACACAGAGACACAGACACACACACACAGACATACACACACACACACACACACACACACACACACACCTGGCACTCCTCTTCTCGGGTCCAGACAGCAGCAGCCATAGCCCTTGGCCACTGGAAGATTAAGCCTCTTTTTTAAAACGTGTTTTAAAAAATTATATATGTATGTGTGTGTGTTTACACACACACACACACACAATTTAGATTTAGCCATTTTTCAGTGGAGAGTTCAGCAGTGTTACTATATTAACATTGGTGTGAAACAAATCTCCAGATTTTTTCCAAATTACAAACCTGAAACAATACCCATTAAACAGCAATCTTCCTTTTCCTTCCCTCTTCCCCAGCCCCTGGAAACTACCACGCATCTTCCTATCTCTCTGAGTTTGACTTTTAGATAACACATATGTAAGTGGAATCGTACGGTATTCTGTCTTTTGTGACGGACTTATTTCACTTAGCATAATGTCCTCGAGGTTCATCGTGCTGTAGCATGTGACGGGATGTCCTTCCTTCTCAAGGCTGAACGATATCTCATTGTCTGTGTAAACCACATTGTGTTTACCCATCATCGACTGACGGACACCTGGGTGGCTTCCGCCTCTTGGTTATTGCGAATAGTGCTGCTGTGGACATGGGTGTGTAAATACCTCTTTAATACTCTGCTTTCAGTTCTTGCAGATATATACCCACAGACGGGGGTTGCTGGATCGTTCTATTTTTAATTTTTTGAGAACCTCCACATTGTTATCTTAGAAGCCGCACCATCTTACATCCCTACAAACAGAGCACGGACTTTACTATTTCTCCATATCCATGCCAACACTTGTTATTTTCTGGTGTGTGTGTGTGGAGATGATCCTGCCGGGTGTGAGGTGTGAAGACTTAACTCTTGAGCACGGAGTCCTGCACACACTGACTGGAGGCTTGGATGGAGGCTCACACACGACGACAAGAGCTTTTGTTACGTTTTCCTCATGACCAGAGAAGCTGAGAGGCCCTTGCTGACTTGCTGAAAAGCTTGGACATTACAACTTCGTTTTAGAGAATCCCTGAGGAACCGCCATGGTTCAGTGAACTTTCCTGCGTGAGCAGTCTTTTCAGTGGGTGCTGGGCAGACATTATTGAATGTAAGTTCCCATGCAGGCAGAGATGTTTGTCTTGGTCATCTCTGCATCCCCAGCACTCAGTACATGGAACATACTCGAAAAGATTTGTTGAATAAACAAAGAAATGGGTAGCTTTCTAAGACTATTGAAAGCAGTCCCTCTGAGCTAAAGTGGTCCAGAGTGGTAACCTTTCACAGCTGCCTTTGGTGGCTTGCAGACTGTTTTTCATGAAAGCCCCAGCTGCCCCTCCCTCCTTACTCTAAAGCATCATGCACCTGGCTTCCAGCGCCAGCCCATTCCTGTCACCCCTTCTCTACAGAATGACTCTGGACTTTGTCATTCTGACAAGGCTGACAGGGAGAGAGTTTTAAAAGTTTGAGAAGGGATGCCTTTGAGGGAGGTTTTGACAGGCAGTGATAAATTGTCAGCTTTGCTTCAAGAAAAACAAAGTCTATCCTGTCCTCGCTCCTTGCAGGGAAGATTTTTTAAGCATCTCAGCACTTTTCTGTGCAGTGAGATCTAGCAGTCCACCAACCCCGCCTCCAGAGACAAAGACACTGCAGTGGGGAATGAGAATGAAGGGGTTTCAAGCTAATACAGATACAACAAAACTTGCTTCCTCCAGGATGTTATGAGGAAAGAGCAACAAGTGTGAAGAGAGTTTATGCCAGCCCCGTTGTCACACCCTGGGGAATTCAGTGAAAGAACCCTTATTGTAGGCCTGGCCTTGGTCTCTGTTCTTGACACATACTAACTCATTTAGTCCTGCCAACAATCTTGAAGGATGTATATTGATGTCACACCCATTGTACAGATAGGAAAACCAAGCCACTGAAAAATCAGGTCATCTGCCCACAGTCACACAGCCCGCAGGATTTGAATCCAGGTGTGTAGTCCCAGAGTCTGGGCTCTTATCTGTGAACCATGCCAGCTGTCTTGAGTCTGTTATCAATTCACTGGCTAATTCAACAACCATTTCTAGAGAGCCTACTATGTGGCAGGGACCATGCCCAGCAACGAACGAAACACAGGTCTCACCATCCAAGGCTTTCAGTCTAACCAGGACATTTACAGGCATCTGGTCTCTGAAAGGACACCAGGGATAGTGGGAATCCAGACCCACAAATCACTAAACCAAATTCAAATTCATTTTGTGATCAAGAGAGTCCTGACAGACTACTTTCCAGGAGTCGAAAGTTAACCTTTTTTTTTTTTTTTAAGTAAACAGCAGTAAGTATAAGGGTATTTTAGATGGTGACTCTGGCCTCGGAAGAGAGACTTTGGAATATCCAGACTGAAAAGGGAGCCCCTGACGCTGCTGCTGCACCCTTCGCACAGGGCGCACCTGCCCACCCAAGAGCCAAGTAATGCCAAGATTTCCTCATGAAAATGCCAAATGAAGTCACGAGAAATATCAACTAACAGCGGCCAAATTCCTGCACAGGAGTAGGATGAGAGGAGCTAAGAGCTGCCCTTAGCTTCTCTGGGGAGACTAGCCAAGTAGCACTTTCTCATTGACTCAGATAAACCATGGGTTGTGTGTGTGTGCAAATACCCTGCATTCTACAGACGCGTTGGGGAAAGATGGAACACTCGTGTGTCTCTACTTGTGGAGCAGGGGCAGTTCAGAGCACAGATCTCAGTTTCATCCTGGCCCCACAGCTCATACAGGCAAATCTCTGCCTCTCCTTCAGCCTGTAAAATGGGACTAATTTCTAATCATGCACCTTCTGCATGGGGTGGATGTAAGGATGAAAGGAGAGAATCCTCTTGAATATTTAGTATGGTGCCTGGCCAGAGCAAGGTACCAGAAGTGTCAGCTAATATTCTCTTACATATTATCAACAAATAATTTCACTGACTTTGAAATTCACTACATGTAAATAAATGTGTTATGAACACTGTATGAAAGTATTTGTTCTATATTGCTCAAAGTTAAAGCTTTATCCCCATCAGACACACAGTATGGCCAAGGCCCATATTTCTTCCCGTTTTCAATCAAGTGGCAATAGGAGCAGGACCCTCAACGTCCAGTTCAAGGGTTTGTCCAGTGGCTCAAACTTCCTCCCTTCAGCTCTGGCTTCAGTCCATTGCACCTACTCAAAATCACAGAGTTTGCCCATTCATCCTGACTTCCAGGCCCCTCCCAGGTTGGCTTCCCCAGGAAGCAGACTCTTTGGGGTACAAGTAATTTAGCAAGGGGAGGCTCCTAGAGGAAACCAGTAAGGGGAGCAGTACAGGGAAGGAGAGAAGGTCCATCCATGGTGAGGTCTCAGCAGAGCCTCATGGAGGGTGGCTTCAGACTGACCCTGCTGGGCACCTGTGCGTGCACCTGCATCTTCCCTGCCCACAGGGACAGGAACCTGAAGCACAGACCAGGGAAGGACAGGCAGTGGGAGTGGCCCGTTCTCCATCTCTGCCAGTGACCTATTTGGGGGAACCTGGGCTTCCCATCGTCACAACTTTAGGTTCTGTGGGTCTAGAGAGCCTGATTTCCAGAAGGAAAACACAGAAACGGTCTACTCAGCCTGAATCCACGGCAGCCACTTGGTCATTTGGGGGCTTCTCATGCTGTAGAGAGAGCATCTGGCAAAGAAAGAAGCTGCCACACCGGCCAAGGTAATTAACGCTGATCATTAGGAGGAGGCTCTGTCGCTGCTACCACGGGCCAGGCGGGGCTATGTGCGGAACTCAGGGCAACCGGAGGCCACTCCCATGCCCAGGGTTAACTGCAACCCAGCAATCATAGTCGGCATGGCCATAGTAACTGGGACTCAGACTCTTCACAAATGAAGGGCTGGGTCACCGCATCAGAGGAGCAGCCAGAGCAGTGCCAGCCAGCCGAGGGGGAGGGCGTGAGGAGGGCTATGTAGGTATCCGTTGCCTCCAGTCTAGCTGTAACAGTGAGGTCTATGAGTGGTCCCACTAGCCCACCTCTTGTAAGTTTTCCCTATAAATTGCAGCCAGTCTCCATCGTGAAAACTCCGTGATGAAGTGGAGTGGCTGCGAATGTGGGATGTGAGTGAACGATGTCTGTTCCCTCCAGCAGCTGCTCTCGGATCCCTTCTGTGGTTTTTGTTTACCCCTGGCTCCAGTGTGCTTAGCTTCCCAGTCCTACTTTTGAAACCAACTGTCATAGGTTGGGTTCCCCAAAGCAGGCTCCAGACCAGGGTTTGTGTGCACATAATGTGAGGCCCCTGGGAGGGGGTGCAGGGTGCAGGACAGGGTCAGGGAGGAGCACAGGCTGGGGCTCACGCAGGGCAACTGGGGCTGACCCGCCACTGGCACTCCAGGTGTCTTCTCTGAGCTCCCAAGGCAGTGCCAGAGCCCCCATGGGCCATCCTGCCACACTCATCACAGAGCTAGTTTTGGGACCAAGGCCTGGGGTGTGCAAGAGGTGGTAAAAAGGAACTGAGGGGAGTATAGATGTAAGCACTGGCATTCTCTGTTACCAGCTTTACTACATAAACGCTTTTTGAGGTGCTTTGCTACCAGTAAGAATGAATTTGGGTCAAAAAAAAAAAAAAACACAGAACCAAGGGAACAAACAGCCAGCCTGTTTCAACAGGACCAGAAGACCACGTGTGCCCAGCTTGCCTCTAAGGGCTGGGGGAGCAAGGGAGGGCAGATGCAGAGTCCTGCTCTCCCGAAGGTCCCCTCTGGCTGCAGAGAGGAGAAGCCACCTGTGGACTTCCCAAGCCACAGCCCAGCAAGCCCCCAGGCAGCCTGTTATTACAGGGCAGAAGGGAAGTACATGCCCCAGGAGATTAGAGACTGGTGAGGTCGCCCTGAACCTGAGAGGTGAAAAAGCAAAGCAAAATAGACAGAGAACTGGCACTGACAAATTCAAGACACAAGTTGTTTCTTCAAATTACACTTCCTTAAGTTTTGCTTGGACTTGGAGTTATTTTCAAGCCAGGCAGGTTTCCAAGAGTCCAAAGCTGTTTTGAGAGCAAGCACATTCATTGGTTCATTTCTTGTGCCTTTCTTTCAGTACCCGTTAACAGAATGCCTGCTCTATAAACAAGCAGGGGCTGTGAAAAGGGAATCATCAGCCCTGCCCTTTTGGAGTTTATGGTTTACAAGGGAGACAATCACTACGTAAATAACTCATCGGTATGAAAGTTCAGGTTGTGATGGGCGTCTTGGAGGAAAAGTGTAGAATGTCATGAGAGAAAATAGTGGGGTGAACTAAATTAACTTCATTTGTCAAGAATGATCCCTCTGAGGAAGTAACCTATAGACTGAGGCCTGAGGATAAGTAGGAGCTAGCCTATGGAGGGGAAGGAGGCTGGGCCTTGGTGGACTGGCCTTCCTGGGCAGAAAGAATAGCTTGGAGTTGGGGAAGCTAGGGGTTGGCCTGAGGATCACACAAACCACAGCAAGCGAAGTAGAGCACTCCAGATCTCCCAGAGGATCCAACCAGAATCTCCAGCAAGTTTCTGCATGTATTCAGTGGGTGTAGGGTTTCAGAAGTGGAAGGGGACCTGGAGTGGTGATAAGCATTAGCCTTGAAACCTGCTCTGGTTCGGAGATTTAAATCAGACCAAAACAGTCAACCTTTTGATAAAAGACAAGGCAGAGTGGTCTCAGCTTATAGCACTGCACAACTCCAGGGAGCACTGTACACGCTGCAATCTTTGTGAAGACGGCCCCCAGGTGTGGGCAGTCTGCAGTTTGTGTGGCCATCAAGTGCGTTTAAAACCAGAACTATGTGTCTTCCCTGGTAGGCCAGTGGCTAAGATTCCATGCTTCCAATGCAGGGGGCCTGGGTTAGATCATTCGTTGGGGAACTAGATCCCACATGTCTCCACTAAGAGTTCATAGGCTGCAGCTAAAGATCCCCAGAGAAGGCAATGGCACCCAACTCCAGCACTCTTGCCTGGAAAATCCCATGGATGGAGGAGCCTGGTAGGCTGCAGTCCATGGGGTCGCTAACAGTCAGACACAACTGAGCGACTTCACTTTTGCTTTTCACCTTCATGCATTGGAGAAGGAAATGGCAACCCACTCCAGTATTATTGCCTGGAGAATCCCAGGGACAGGGGAGCCTGGTGGGCTGCCATCTCTGGGGTCGCACAGAGTCGGACACGACTGAAGCGACTTAGCAGCAGCAGCAGCAGCAGCAGCTAAAGATCCCACATGCCACAACTAAGACCCAGCACAGCCAAATAACTAAATAAAATAAATAGTTTTAAGTGAAAGTCGTTCAGTCATGTCGGACTCTTTGCGACCCCATGGACTGTAGAGTCCATGGGATTCTCCAGGCCAGACTACTAGAGTAGGTAGCCTTTCCCTTCTCCAAGGGATCTTCCCAACCCAGGGATAAAACCCAGGCCTCCCGCATTGCAGGTGGATTCTTTACCAGCTGAGCTATCAGGGAAGAAATATTTTTTAAAAACAGATTGAAAAATAAAACCAGAGCAAGTGGGAAAGAAGCTCTCTGGAGAAGTCAGTAAAATAGTTTTATCATTGGGGAAAAAGAAGAAAACCTCATCATTGAAATGATGAGGTTTTATTTTGTGGAGAAGTTGGAGGCCACTGAGGCAGAACAACAAAATGGAAATGTAATACGTATTGAGAAGAAGAGTTTTTCTCCTACAACAAAAAGGGTTTGTGAAGCTTTCTGCCAGACAGATAAGATTGAGGAACACAGACGAGGTCCTACCGTCATAGAGCATACAGTCTAGTAGAGAAGGAAAGACACTAGCATAAATAATATAAAAACACATGTGTCCTTGTACATTGAGAAGAAGCATGCAGGAGAGGCCTTGGGGTGAGGTGGTTGGAGGTATGTGCCAGGTCCTACTTCTAGAGTGTGTCAGGACACCTTCCTTGAGGAAGAAATGTTTCAGTTGTGATCAAAGGGATGATCAAAGGTTAATCAGGCCAAGGAGGTGGAGATTCAGAGATTCCTAAACCTTTTTGACCAAGGTTTGAATCCTTCTATCCGAAGGCACCTTAGTGCAGTAGACAAACCTCTCTAGCAGTAGACTAAGGTAACCAGGGCACTATGCTATTTTTCCTTTGAGGACAAAACCAATCGTACAGTGCCTCACACTTGACTTGGTGCTTTTGTATCACTTTATTTTTACATTTATTTTTAATTGGAGTATAATTGCTTTACAATGCTGTGTTAGTTTCTGCTGTTACAACAATGTGGATCAGCTACAGCTTCCCACTAGCAATCTATTTTATACATCATTCATCCCATCCTCTCCTTTCCATACCGTGTCCACAAGTCCATTTTCTCATGTCTGCATCTCTATTCTTGCCCTACAAATACGTTAATCAGTACCATTTTCTGAGATTCGTAATATGCATTAATATACAATGTTTGTTTGTCTAACTTACTCAGTTCTGTGTAACAGACTCTAGATTCATCCATATCACTACAAATGACCCAAGTTCATTCCTTTTTATGGCTGAGTAATATTTCACTGTATATACATACTGTTCAGCTCCCCAGATAACCCTGCACGGGTGGTTTTAGTATTCCCACCTACAGACAAAGCTCAGACATGTCAGGTGGCATACCCAGTGCCCACTGTCTCACAGCTAGTGAGGTGCAGACCTGGAACTAAAGCTGGGGACAGCCAGGTCACCAGATCTCAGACTGCTCTCACAGGGGAACACAGTGTTATTAACTGAATAGTTGTAATGCCGATGCTTAGATCCTCAGAGCCGTCATCTGCTAGCTGAAAAGACTATGCTTCTGAACCAGACCTGCTTCCTCTTAATAACCTAAAAATGGCTATACTGAATCAGACCCAAGGTCTAAATGGCTGTCCTCAGGGAGGTCAACTTTAAAGGCCAGAGCCCTACCCCAAGCATGCTGCTTCTCTTTAATAGCCTGCTATTATGTAAACACCACATAGATCAAGAAACATAAAGCTACCTGTGCCTCTTACCAACACAACACCTCCTCTCCTTCCTAGAGGTAACCAGTGTTCTGAACTATTCTGACCTAATAATTCTCTTATTGTTACTATAACAAATCATCACAAACTTAGTGGCTTTAAAACAATATATTATTTATTCTCTTATAGCTCTGGAGAGTAGAAATCCAAAATCAGTCTCACTGGGTTAAAAATCAAGGTGTCTGGGGCTTCCCTGGCTCAGAATCTGCCTGCCAGTGCAGGAGACACAGGTTCGGTTTCTGATACGGAAAGACCCCAACTGTCTCGGAACAAATAAACCCATGCACCACAACTATAGAGGTTGTGCTCTAGAGGCTGGGAGCTGCAACAAGAGGAGCCGCTGCAATAAGAAGCCTGCACACTGCAGCTAGAGAATTTTCCGTTCTAGAGAATTCTAGAGAATTCCGTTCACCACACGCAACTAGAGAAAAGCCCAGTCAGCAAAGACTCAGCACAGCCAAAAGTAAATTAATGTTTTAAAAACAATCAAGGTGTCTGCAGGGCTGTTTCTTTCTGGAGGCTTCTAGGGGAGAATCTCTTTTCTTCTCTTTTCCAGCTTCTAGGGGCCACCTGTACTTCTTGACTTATGACGTCTTTCCAACATCTTCAAATTCAAAATCGCAGCTCTGACTCCTGCTCCTTCTTATTAGGACCCTTATAACTGGACTGAGCTCACCTGGATAATCAAGGATAATCTCGCCATTGCAGAATCCATAATTAAATCACATCTACAAGATCATATTAGGTCATATATTCTCACGTTTAGGGGACTAGGATGTAGATATCTTTGGGGAGGGGGCGGTGCTATTTGGCCTACCACAGACCATAATGCTATAGATTCACTTTGCTTGTTTTTAAACTTCATGTAAATAGAGAGTCCTTTGGACTGCAAGGACTTCCAACCAGTCCATTCTGAAGGCAATCAGCCCTGGGTGTTCTTTGGAGGGAATGATGCTAAAGCTGAAACTCCAGTACTTTGGCCACCTCATGCGAAGGGTTGATTCATTGGAAAAGATTCTGATGATGGAAGGGACTGGGGGCAGGAGGAAAAGGGGACGACAGAGGATGAGATGGCTGGATGGCATCACTGACTTGATGGATGTGAGTTTGAGTGAACTCTGGGAGTTGGTGATGGACAGGGAGGCCTGGCGTGCTGCAATTCATGGGGTCGCAAAGAGTCGGACACGAGTGAGTGACTGAACTGAACTGACTGAAATAGAATCACACACTCCTTGAATGATATGTTTTGATTTTAGAAAGCTTTAAATTTTAGAATAATCTAACTTATCAATCTTTTGCATTAAGGTTAGCACCTTTGTGTCTTTAAAGATATAGTTGCTCATCTCAAATAATAAAGATATCTACGTTTCTTCTTGGGATTGGAATGAAAACTGATCTTTTCCAGTCATGTGGCCACTGCTGAGTTTTTCAAATTTGCTGGCATATAGAGTACAGCACTTTCACAGCATCATCTTTCAGGATTTGAAATAGTTCAACTGGAATTCCATTACCTCCACTAGCTTTGTTCGTAGTGATGCTTTCTAAGGCCCACTTGACTTCACATTCCAGGATGTCTGGCTCTAGGTGAGTGATCACACCATTGTGATTATCTGGGTCGTGAAGATCTTTTTTGTACAGTAAAGTACAAAAAGTAAAGTAATGCTCAAAATTATCCAAGCCAGGCTTCAGCAATACATGAACCGTGAACTCTGAGAGGTTCAAGCTGGTTTCAGAAAAGGCAGAGGAACCAGAGATCAAGTTCCCAACATCTGCTGGATCATCAAAAAAGCAAGAGACTTCCAGAAAAACATCTATTTCTGCTTTATTGACTATGCCAAAGCCTTTGACTGTGTGGGTCACAACAAACTGTGGAAAATTCTGAAAGAGATGGGAATACCAGAGCACCTGACCTGCCTCTTGAGAAACCTATATGCAAGTCAGGAAGCAACAGTTAGAACTGGACATGGAACAACAGACTGGTTTCAAATAGGAAAAGGAGTACGTCAAGGCTGTATATTGTCACCTTGATTATTTAACTTCTATGCAGAGTACATCATGAGAAATGCTGGGCTGGAAGAAGCACAAGCTGGAATCAAGATTGCCGGGAGAAGTATCAATCACCTCAGATATGCAGATGACACCACCCTTATGGCAGAAAGTGAAGAAGAGATAAAGAACCTCTTGATGAAACTGAAAGAGGAGAGAGAAAGTTGGCTTAAAGCTCAACATTCAGAAAATAAGATCATGGCATCTGGTCCCATCACTTCATGGCAAACAGAGGGGGAAACAGTGGACACAGTGTCAGACTTTATTTTTTGGGGCTCCAAAATCACTGCAGATGGTGACTGCAGCCATGAAATTAAAAGACACTTACTCCTTGGAAGGAAAGTTATAACCAACCTAGAGAGCATGTTCAAAAGCAGAGACATTACTTTGCCAACAAAGGTCCGTCTAGTCAAGGCTATGGTTTTTCCAGTGGTCATGTATGGATGTGAGAGTTGGACTGTGAAGAAAGCTGAGTGCTGAAGAATTGATGCTTTTGAACTGTGGTATTGGAGAAGACTCTTGAGAGTCCCTTGGACAGCAAGGAGATCCAACCAGTCCATTCTGAAGGAGATCAGCCCTGGGTGTTCTTTGGAGGGAAGGATGCTAAGGCTGAAACTCCAGTACTTTGGACACCTCATGCGAAGAGTTG
The DNA here is from genome assembly GCA_006410935.1 of Redunca redunca. Classification (NCBI taxonomy): domain Eukaryota; kingdom Metazoa; phylum Chordata; class Mammalia; order Artiodactyla; family Bovidae; genus Redunca; species Redunca redunca. The sequence continues at coordinate 8,596 of SJYQ01004700.1, read as the reverse complement.
ACTCATTGGAAAAGACTCTGATACTGGGAGGGATTGGGGGCAGGAGGAAAAGGGGACGACAGAGGATGAGATGGCTGGATGGCATCACCGACTGGATGGACGTGAGTTGGTGATGGACAGGGAGGCCTGGCGTGCTGCGATTCATGGGGTCGCAAATAATTGGACACAACTGAGCAACTGAACCGAACTGATATTTCTTCTTGTCACTATAAATTTTTACCTACACATTTAAACCTACAGTCCGCCTAGAAGTAGTTTTAGTGGACAGTGTGAGGTACTTATGAAGGTTCATTTTTTCCTGATATGTATGCCCCATTGACCCAGTATGATTTGGAAAAGATTGCCTTTGCCTCGCTGATCTGAATTGCCACTTTTGTCTTAATCTAAGCATCTGATTCCCACCATATAACACTGCCTTAATTATTGTAGTCTTTAAAATAAATCCAGGCAATCTTTGGTGCAAATTCTCCAATTCTGTACTTCTTCAAGATTACTTTGGCATTCTTGACCTTTTGCATTGTCATAAATTTTAGAATATGTTTACCAATTTCTCTGAATTTGACTGAGACAATGAATCTGTTGATTATTTGAGAGAGCATCTGTACAATATTGAGCCCTCTAACCCCTGAATATTTACTTGTGTCTGTTTTCATTTAACTCAATGACATGTTATTCTTTTGCACAAAGGTGTTTCACATCTTCCGTTGGATTTCTTCCTCTAGAGATGTACCACTTTCAATGCTCTTATTACAATGCTGTAACATTATTCAAAAATTTCATTTGCTGATTATTTCTGGTATATAGAAATACAATTGATTTTTTATATTGATCTTACCTCCAGCTAGCTTGCTAAATTCTTTTACTAATTTATATAGTTTAATATATTCTTTTGGATCTCCTCCCAATAGTTACATCTATATAAATAATACATATATACACACATATTCAGATATATTTCTGTATATTATCCATGATGCTGATGAATAATGGCAGTTTTGCTTCTTCCTTTTTCATCCTCATAATTTCTTTTTCTTTCCTTACCACACGAGCTATGAACTTCTAGTCCAATGCTGAATAGATGTGATAACTGACATCTTTGTCTCATTTCCAAATTAGGGGGGATCATGCTGTTTGCTATAGGGTTATCTATAGGTACCCTTTAAAATATTATGAAAGTTCCTTATATTTCTAGTTTGCTAAATTTTTTTAAAATGAATATTGAATTGTATTTAAATGCTTTTTCTATAACTATTAAGATGATTATAAGATTCCCCCCTTTATTCTGTTCATGTAGTAAATTACATTAATTATCTTAGCCTTTTATTTTGACATTATTTTAGATTTACAGGAGTTGCAAAGATAGAGTTCAAATGCGCTCTACATAGGTGCTCCTAGTGCTTGTTTTATGTAACAACAGGCACCCCACTCCAGTACTCTTGCCTGGAAAATCCCATGGACAGAGGAGCCTGGTAGGCTGCAGTCCATGGGGTCGCTAAGAGTCAGACACAACTGAGCGACTTCACTTTCGCTTTTCACTTTCATGCACTGGAGAAGGAAATGGCAATCCACTCCAGTATTCTTGCCTGGAGAATCCCAGGGACAGGGGAGCGTGGTGGGCTGCTGTCTATGGGGTCACACAGAGTCGGACACGACTGAAGCGACAGCAGCAGCAGCAGCAGGACAAGTATCAAAACTCAAGTAATTAGCAATGCTACAATACTATCACTTAAGTTCACTCAGTTGTGTCCAACTCTTTGCAACCCCATGGACTGCAACACGCCAGGCCTCCCTGTCCATCCCAACTCTCAGAGTTTACTCAAATTCCTGCCCATTGAGTTGGTGATGCCATCCAACCATTTCACCCTCTGTCATCCCCTGCCCCTCCCGCCTTCAATCTTTCCCAGCATCAGATAGCCAAAGTATTTGAGTTTCAGCTTCACCATCAGTCCTTCCAAAGAATATTCAGGCCAATGAGTCAACTCTTCACATCAGGTGGCCAAAAGTACTGGAGTCTCAGCTTTAGCATCATTGCTTCCAAAGAAATCCCAGGGCTGATCTCCTTCAGAATGGACTGGTTGGATCTCCCCGCAGTCCAAGGGACTCTCAAGAGTCTTCAACACCACAGTTCAAAAGCATCAATTCTTCAGCGCTCAGCCTTCTTTACAGTCCAACTCTCACATCCATACATGACCACAGGAAAAACCACAGCCTTCACTAGATGGACCTTAGTCGGCAAAGTAATGTCTCTGCTTTTGAATATACTATCTAGGTTGCTCATAACTTTTCTTCCAAGGAGTAAGCATCTTTTAATTTCATGGCTGCAATCACCATCTGCAGTGATTTTGGAGCCCCTCAAAATAAAGTCTGACACTGTTTCCACTGTTTCCCCATCTATTTCCCATGAAGTGT